>JAADWH010000348.1:0-26108 GCA_023335995.1 Globisporangium nagaii
AGACCACCAAAATTCGAGAGTCGGCATGTCAAGCGAATCCTCCATGCGATTGAGAGCGCGAAGGAGTCCGTGGACGTGTGCATGTACATGCTTTCGAACGAGAAGCTGGTGAACGTGCTCATCGCCGCTCACAAGAGGGCGAACGTGACAGTCCGTATCATCACTGACTACGGGAAAATGACCACCCATGGATCCAGAGTCGATGAGCTCGTGTCGGAGGGTGTGGAGATCTACTACCACGAGCGTATGAAGAACTTTTTGTTGCACCACAAGTTTTGCATTTGTGACAGGAAGGTGCTGATCAACGGATCATTCAACTGGTCCGAGAACGCCGTGTCCAACGGCGAGGTCGTCGAGATCAGGTCGGGCAATCCAGTCGTGATCGGCAAGTATGAGAAAGCATTCAGCAACTTGCTCGACAAGTCACTGCGCGCTGTCGGGAGCGACTTCGACGGTGAGCAGCTGCCGTGGAAGACGAACGCGCTCAAGGACCGCACGTTCTACTCGTGGACCGACTCGAGCTCCGACTTCGCCGCTGGCAAGCACACGCTCGAGGTGAAAGCTGGCGGCGAGTTCGCCGGCCCGATCGTCAAAGCAGCTCTGCAACGCCGTGATCTACGAGTACAAGGACGAGAGCGAGTACAAGCTGGGCGACAACGACTACATCGGCGTGTACCCGATGTACAACATCAACAAAGTTAAGATGTAGCGCCCGAACAACGAGAAGTGCATCGTGCGCAACATGCTCTCGACCTCGTTCTGCGCGGTGTGCCAAGAGAACATATGGCCGCGCGTCCTCGCGCGCATCGAGTTCATCGACGACGTGGTCGTGGCAGACAACGTGGCGGAGGTGAAGCTCATCCGATTGGGGCGCCTGCGTCCGCAATCCGACGGGTTCTTTCGCGCCAACCCGGAGGTCGCGAACGCCGAGAAGTACTCGGTGCAGTGGCTCCAGAACGGAGCAGAGGTGTCTGCGTTCCGCGACCAGTTCCGCGTGAACCTCTCAGATGCTGCGTTTGCGGGCGAGTGGACTGTGCGCGTGAGCTTCTCGACGCCGAGTGTGCGTCTGGACCCGAACGGGTACATGAAGTCGGAGAAGAAGTTCATCATTTCTTTAAAGTTGTCGCACAGTGCTGGAATGCACGTCTGCTGGAGGTATTACATCACTTTGTAGCATATGGAGCTCCGCGAACGCTTCCTCACTCCGTCTCGCGCACTGTGCGAGCTCCGAGCTCCCATGGTAGGGCGAGATTCTGCTAGTTCGTCTAATATGTCCAAAGACATTCCAAGCAGTCGCTCTCGATTCCCAAGCCTCCACCGAGCTCCCTCCAAGCCACCACGGCCCTGCATTTCTACCGTCTCCTGCCCAGCGTCATACTGATCCACGCATACTGCCATGGCTCTTGCACACCCTAGAAAGGAGACTGAGCTAGTGAGTTGCGCAGATTGGTGTCAACTGCAGCGATGGCGCGATGGAGGGCGTGGTGGAGGTGGAGGCGGCTGTCGACCAGGTGCCGTGGGCTCGAGGGTCTGGCGGTTCTTCCTGCTGAAGCACGGGTCGCCAGAGTCTGGAGCTGTGACACAGAATGCTCTTGCTGTTGCTCCTTTGGCCCGCCTGGGCTTAGTCTCCTGGGATGGTGGCAGATGTCTTCGTTGCCACTCATCCGCTCATGGATGGTGAGCATTAGTCGTTTCGGTTGATCTTGAGAGATAGTTGACAGATTGACAGCCTTCAAAGAAGCCGCGCGCACACACTTGTGCATGGGCAGGGATTCGAAAACCACGCAGCACGTTGATCGGAGTGGACTCATGATCACGAGCCGCCAAGAACACACGATCTCCACTGTGAGTAAGCAATAGACTTCGCGTAAGGGTTCTTGACGCGCTTGTGCACAAGCGCGCTTCCTTCGGACGACGGCGATGGCGCGCTTCTGGCGCTTGGATGTATCATAGTGCTGGTTCGGCACCTTGCACTGTCTATCTATCGATCGCGGGCTTGCAAACCAGTGAGTTCAGACATCAGAGCGCAGCGGACACCAACTTCGCGCTTCACCATTCGTCCAGTCCGCCTCACGTTTCTCACAGCAGCGGATCGGCCCTCTTCAGGTTCGCAGCTCAAACGCGGCACCGCTTCCCGCAGCAGCCGCTGAGCAAAACCGGACGGCGCTCGCGAGCAGGAATCCGCCGCGAATCTCCCGTTTCGAAATTCGTGGCGCAACAGCATGGCAGCCACGCGCCTTTGACACCGCCCCACCATCGGTCAACCTGCTTTTCGCGAAGAGCGCGATGACGATAAGCAAACCAGCAGGGTGAATGGTTCGCTGCACTTAAAGGCGCATCAAGACGTCCTGTACCATAGTCGAACGCAATAGCGAGCACGAATGGCTGATACAGTCGATGTGACGATCCGCACTGCGGACAATGCCTTGAACCTCGCTCTTCAGCTGATCGAATTGAGCAAGCAATTGCCGTGCAGTTACCGACCGCAAGTGCGGTTCCAAAAGCAACGCTGAAATGATTGTGGAGCTGGTCCTGGCGAGCTCCAGCATCAAGGCGCTGACGCCGCTGGTTGCTTAGCTGTCCACCGCGGCGCCGAGTCGTCCTCGTCGTTGGCGTCTATGATGCAGAAGCGCCACCACAGCTCTGGCACCGTAGACCTCACAAGACAAATGCGCCGTGAGCGCGGGATCACTCGGCAGTGGGGAGTGCGAACGCCGCAGCGGCGATGTGTGTTGTGGCTCGAGATCGGGGTCGTGGTTGGAGTCGAGCTCGGGAAAACAGGGGATCTCGATGGTAAAGTTTGTGAGGACACAAACTAGATATTTGAGGATTTGAAACCTAAAAAATAGCCTCAATTCTCGAAATTGGGCATTTCCGGCGAATAGACCGCGTCCACACAAAAGAGTCTTTCGGCCAGCCAATAACAGCCCTCGCCACACTTCGCCGACGCATCGACGCAGCAAGAGAGAGAGAAGAGATGTTCGCCGTGTCCCGCCTCGCGCGCGTGTCCGCGGCCGCCGTGGCACGCTCGAACGCCAGCGCTGCGCTCGCCGCGCCGCTGCAGGCGCGTGCGATCTCGTACGTGGCGCCGCCCAAGGTGAGCAAGGACACGTACTACCGCTTCGGCATCAAGCTGGACGATCCGGCGCTCGCGGCCACCGACGGCGAGGACGAGAGCGCATCGCTGACGCAGCTCAAGGCCGTGCTGAGCCTGCAGAACGCGTCGCAGCACGAGCTGAACAAGGCGCAGATCGCCCAGGCGATCGAGACGTTCCAGCGCTTCCCGGGCGACACAGGTTCGAGCGAGGTGCAGATCGCCGTGCTCACGCAGAAGATCCTGCACTCGACGTTCCACGCGCAGCAGCACAAGAAGGACCACCACTCGCGACGAGGACTCATCGCGATGGTCGAGAAGCGGCGAAAGCTGCTCAAGTACCTGCGTCGCGAGGATCTGCAGAAGTTCCGCGCCGTCGTCGCCGCGCTGGGTCTGCGCTTCACGTAACCTGGCTTGCTTCGCCAGGTCGCAGCCACATCCAAGCCAAGCTAAGACAGACATACATACGACAATGAGTGGCTGGAAGCGCACGCGATGCGAGACAAGGAAGCCGGCGGTAATAGAGCAGACAACGGGTGCCCGCTTTTTTTGTTTCTATTGCTGCTGTGGTGTTGCGTGCATGGCTGTGTGTGTGTGATGGTTGCTCTTGCAGGCGGCGCGACTCAGTCCTCCTCGTCGTCCTCTTCTTCTTCCCCATCGCCTTCGTCCAAGTCGTCGGCGTGGCCACGGCCGCCTCGCTGGTCGCCCATCTCGCTCTCGGCGAGCAGCGAGAGGATGTCGACGCACTCGGCGAACGATACGAGCGTGTCGCGCGACGCGCCGATCTCGTCCAGGAACTCGAGTAGCTGCTCTTCGTCGATGCGGAGCCCCACGGTGCCGACGAGCGCCGGCAGCAGCGCACAGCGCACGCACCCGCGCTTGAGCTTGTGCTTGCTGCTGCTGGTGTGGTGCGGACTGCCAGCCGACTCCTCAGCCTGCTGCTGCTGCTGCTCGAGCGCAGTGAACTGCGTCTGGATGAGGCGCATCGTGCGCTCGTCAAACACGACGCTTGTCTCCTCGTGCGGCGAGCCGCCAGCCTCTCCGCCGTCGCTGTCGCCCTGGTCATCCCCGTCTTCATAGCCACAGCCGTCGTCATCAGCCTGCTGCTGCTTGGCGTGGAACGCCTTCTCGAGGATCCGCTCTTGACGCACGTGCGCGATGCTCTCGCTCACCACCTGCTCCGGGTGCGCCAGCTCCAGCTAGGAGAGCACATCTGGGTGAGTCGGAGGGTACAGTGACAGCTTAGATTGCGTTCCTACAAATCAAGATCAAGCTCACCTCTGGCAGCTGGAAGCGCGTGAGTCGGCTGAGAGCATCGCTCTCGTCCTCAGTGCGAGCCTGCGCGTCGCCGTTGTCATGGTACGTGCCGCACTTCGGCGCGCCGTCGACCCATTCGCCCTCGTACATCTTGCCGCTCGCCTTGTAGTAGAACCGTCCGGGTCCCTCCTTCTTGTCGTTGAGCCAGTAGCCGTCGTACAAGTCGCCATTTGCTGCGCTCACGCACACACACACATCGAACAATCGAGCCGTGGGTCAGCTCGCTCTCAGCGGAAGAAAGAGCCAAGGCAAGGTCCTCGCTTCATGCACAGCACGCACCTAGTGTCAGCGTGCCCCGTCCGGAGCGCACGTTGGCGCTCCACTGGCCCTCGTAGACGGACCGGTCGGCGCCGTAGACCATGCGGCCGTCGCCCTCGCGCTTGTTGCTCGCCCAGAAACCCTCGTAGCGACCGCCGTCCTCGTGGAAGAACGTGCCGAGTCCGTGGCGCTGGTCGTTCGCCCACTCCCCGGCGTACTGCTTGCGCAGCTTGGGCTTGCTCTTGCTGCCGGAGCTCGCCTTGTGCTGTTTGTCCTGGACCCAGTAGACGCCGCGGCCGTCGCGCTTGCCGTCCTGCCAGTCGCCCTCGAACTTGTTGCCGTTCGCGTACACGAGCACGCCATAGCCGTGCTTGAGCCCGTCCTTCCAGTCGCCCGTATACTTGCCCACGAGCGTGTACTCGACGCGGCCGCCGCCGCTACTCCCGCCACCCATGCTCGTGGCGTCCAGCACGTTCGAGTGCGTCGGCAGCCGCAGATCCGCGCTCTTCTTCTGCTTGACCCAGTAGACCGAGTGACGCGGACCATTGCGCGCCGCGAGCTTCTCGGTCACGCGGCTCGGCGCGATCGTCGAGCTCGCGTGCATCTCTTCTGCGCGGGCTTGCGATCTCTCTCGAGGCGCGGCGTTGCTTGCGTGGCACCGATGCGAATGGGGCTTCCGATCTCCGACTCGAAGCTGGCGAACTCGAAGCTGGCGAACTCGAAGCAGTCGGGCGGTAGTTATGCATAGAAGCGCGTGGGTTTCGCCTCGCGCTTTCAAGAATAGAGCTCTGCATGGGATCTGCGCGGCGCAGGTTCGATTCGCATGAGTAACCAGAGCGATGACAATCGCAGC
Source organism: Globisporangium nagaii (assembly GCA_023335995.1). Classification (NCBI taxonomy): domain Eukaryota; phylum Oomycota; class Peronosporomycetes; order Pythiales; family Pythiaceae; genus Globisporangium; species Globisporangium nagaii. The sequence goes on from JAADWH010000348.1 coordinate 5,523, forward strand.
AGCGTTGTGGACACATGAAGCATGGCTACACTTGAATGACAAGCATGTGTGTGCGACAAGAAAGCTGCTCAGAGAGAGCTGGCGAGCGATCTGCGTTTGCAACACGCACACACACACAGGAATGGTAAAGTTATTGGTCTCTGTGAAGTCGTCCTGCTCGCGATCTTTCTTCACGCTTTTCTAGATCTTCATTCGTTCGCTCGATCGCTCGCTCGAGTCGGCGGAGATGAGACCGAAAGTGGAAGTGAGACCTCCTGGAGAGAAAAAGAGCTGGCGTCCCGCATCAAGCGGATCAGATCGAGTCGGAGCTGACACAGGAAGTCAGCACTCGCGACTTTCGACATGGCTCCATGCGCGTCAGCCCGCTCGTGGCAATCGCTCGCTACATCTTGCGAGCGCTCGTTGGCATGCGCGAAGCCAGCGGCAGCCAGTCAAGTCAACGCCGTCTTCTGCCGCCAACGAAATCCGCAAAACCAAGAGCCGCAAGAGCTGTGCGTGAGTAACTCGTCCGCCTCTCCTGCTTAGTCAGAGGCGTCCGTGGCCACACGTTTGCCTTTTTGCTTTTTGTACGATTAAGAGGCTCGCACACAGATATCAACAGAGCGAGAGGATGGAACTATTGCTGCGAGGAATGAACTGAAACACATATGTGGTTCTTCTGCATGCGCTGAAAAAAATGATGCTTGGCTGCGTGCGGCTTCATGAGCGGGCGAGGATCCGCTGTCCACGCAAGCGCCAGACAGCGAAAGGCTGCTGCCGCTGTCCACGACGCCGCCTCCCAAAAAATTGTGGTAGGTAGCGAGAAACATCCACGCAAAAAAGGCAGAATAAAGAACCGCTCGCGCGCGAGATGACTGATGTTCTTCCACCAAGGCGACTTTTGTGCCTTGTGCAGGCATTTTGGCGTAGTGTTCGAATGCGCGCTGGCTGCTAAAGCGGATGCAGAGGCTGGTCGGTCGTGAGGTGGTCCACACTTCCCGCTCGACGTCATCGTGCTCTCTGGCTCGTTGCGTGGCCGTCCCACTCTCATACAAACCCCCATACAAATGTACAAACGTGACCGCGCATACATCTACAGATAAGGAGGAGCAGCAAGCAGAGAGCAGGCAAGCAAAACAAACCAAACAGGCAGGCACGACGCACGCAGAACAAGCAGGCAAGAGGTGACAAGTCAACACGCAAACAAGCAAACAAGCGAGCGAGCGAGCGAGGGAGAAGAGCGCACGCGTCCGCCCGCCCGCCCGCCCATACCTTCCGACTCGCAGGCGCCTCGACCGCGACGACAGCGAGGTGAGGTGACGCACGTGCCGCGGCGACCCAGTCGTGTCTCCTGCCACTCGTCCGGCGACGCGACCGACTCTCCCCTGACTCACGCGAGATACTCACAAGCCGCGCAACCCTTGCTCGTTTTGTTTGTGTGCTCTGTTTGCGTTTGTGTGTTGTGCGAGCAGCCGCCATTTTGCAACTCAAGCGACGCGAAGAGCCACACGCGCACGCGCGCACAAGAACCAGTTGTGCGTTGCAAGAGCAGCCATTGACCGATTTGCAGCAGCTGCAGCAGCGACCAACCCGAATTCGCGGCACTTGCGCATTTGCGAAACTGCGCGACACAAGACAAGTAGGCAAGCAACACAAGACAAGCAAGGACTTGTTTTTGTGTTCGGAGAGCTCGCTGGACGCTGGATCCCAAGACCAGTCGAGCGGATCCGCCCTTCGTATCGGTGGTGCAGCTTCGTCAACTAGCGAGTGCACATCTTCGTCGTGTGGGCAGTGGAGCGAGTGTCCGCAATCCCCAGGAGCTACAAGTCGCGCGTTGCGTTTGCATCCAGAGTGTGGAGCAGCCAGCGCTGTCCAGTGACCACCCTTCCAGTCCAACCATCCAACGCTCGTCGGCCGCACTCTCACCCAGCTCGTGAGCCACCTGCGACAAACGAGCAGGCACACTTGCTCCATTCTGTTGGTGCTGTTTGCGTTGCAACTGACCACTTGTACCCGAGAGTGCGCGCTCTCTCTGAAGAACCCGCGAGGTGAATGGGCAGCAGACTCGCCGTCCACAAGACCAACAAGGAGCGCAAGAGGCAGTCAGCCACCGAGTCCCCGTCCCCGTTCCAGCAGCCGCAGCAGCAGTCACCGCCGCAGTTTCCAATTGGCACGGACCCGTTCCAGTCGCAGACCCAGCTCCACCACGCGCACTCTCGCGCGGGTACAACAACCACGACCACCCGTCGACCGACGGGTACACCAGGCGGCAGCAACTCCAGCGACGCTAGCTACACGATGAACAACAGCCAGCGCCAGCGCCAGCAGCAGCAGAAGCAGCAGAAGCAGACCACAGCGCCGCCGCCAGTATCTGCGCCGTCCACAATGCGGAGAGACCTCGTGCGGCGGCTCTCGTCGGCGCGATCCATGCGCTCCTTCAACTCGATGGACTCACCTGCGAGCAACCACCACAGCGCGAGCACGGCTGCAATCGCAAGTCAGCAACAGCAGCTCGAGCGTGAGCGCCGCAAACTCGAAGCCGAGAAGATTCTGGAGGAGATCGCCAAGGAATACGCTGCCAAGCGCGCCGCTGGACTCGTGCCGACGATCCCCGTGCCGGCGCGCACGCTGCTCTGGGAAGAGCTCGCGCGCAACGAGCGCAACCGCGTGGGCAAGCGCGGCCAGTGCGTCTTCGGCCGCGACACGGACAACATCTGCGGCTGCACGAGTTACAAGAAGCGGAAGGTGAAAGGGCAGGAGAACCCGGGAGGCATCTGCGAGTGCTGCAACCACGGCGGCCCATGGCATCGTCTCGCCGGTGGGTCGATGACGCAGCGCTCGTCGCGTGGCGGCTACACGAGGAGCTATGCCGGCAGCAGCGTGCGCGCGTCTCGCGTCGGCAGCGTCGCGCGCAGCGAAGTGCCGTCGCAGTATTCGATGGGCGGCAGCGAGTACGACGACGAGTACTACGACGACGACGAGTACGACGAGGACGAGGACGACGAGGACGACGAGGACATCGCGATGGAAGTGGCTCGTCCGTACGATCCGTACGAGTCCTCACCGAGCCAGCCGTACGCCGCGTACAACCAGAACCCGAACCAGTACCAGTACGGCAACCAGTACGGCAACCAGTACGGCAACCAGTCCAACCAGCACCAGCCTCACGCTCACCACCAGTTCATAGACAGCGCGCCGCCGACAGCGGACTCGGAGTACGACTACATGGCGAGCATCGACCGGAGCTCCATGTTCTCAAGCAACAGCAGCCTGGGGCTGCCGCCACGGCTCTCGAGCGGCACGAACCAGCTCGAAGCGTTGCTCAAGGCCATCAAGCGCTACCGGCAGCTCGGGCTCTCGGAGGACGAGATCGAGGTGCGCATCCGCGAGGACTTCCCGCCCGTGCAGCGCACGACGAACGGCAGCAGCCGCGGCAACGGGCCGTTCTTCGCCTCGGGCGAGCTCGCGAGCATGTAAGAGCTGGCTGAGGGCAGTTCGGCACCACCATTTACATTGGGCATAAGTGTGCGTGGCGAAGAAGCTCTCAGCCTTCGGACATGGAGAGGCGTTTAGTTTAGATTGTGTGTGCGTATGTTTTGAGAACGAGGTGGTCGCGTTAGCGGCCACGTAAGTATGAGCAAATATGAAGAAACAACAGCAGGAAGCGAAGCGTTGATTGGCATCGCAAGTGATACGCAAGATGCACGCGAAGTGATGCGCAAGTCTTGCGTGTCAAACGTGTGCTTGTTCTGTGCGCAAAGTCGCAAAAGCCAGCACGCGATGTGCACCTGCAAAGCTGAAGCTGCGAAACGGCTCCACCCAGCGAGCGACTTGGGATGCGAACACGCGCGGAGCTCCTCGCAGAATAGATCCGCAGCGCACGAACGAATGAAAGATGTGTATCAACGCTTGCTTCTGAGCAAATAAGTGTGGTTGTCTCTCTAAAATAAACGCCTGGAGTGCTCCTCTCCCCACCGCCGCACGCGCTCGCTCGCCTACTGCTTCTGCTGCGTCCGTTCCGCGCGCTGGAACCGCATGCATCTCCCCCCATCGCGACCGCTGCGCGAGTCTATCTGCTATTTTCATGACGGGGTCGCTTTGTGGAGAGGCTGCGTGGTTCCCTGATTGCTTGCGGCTGGTACTGCTCGCGATTGGCGTCGAGGCGGCTACGACTGGCTCGGTCAGCTATGCTCGCCGGCACGCACACAGAAATAGGATATTCGTGTCGCCGTCAGCCACGTTACAGCTTGATCTTGTTGTCCTCGTAGTCGGCGTTCTCGAAGATCGAGGTGACGCGCATGACGACGGTCCAGGTGATCGCCTGGCCCGGGGCCATTCTTGTCAGACGTGGCAGCAGCCCCTTCCAGAGCGCCGCCGGACCCTCCTCCTTCGCGATCAGGCGCAGCGCGTGGAAGAAGCCCTTGTACTTGAGCTCCTGGCCCTTCACCGTCTCCTGCGCCATCAGGCGCGTCTTCAGCACGTCCATCGGCGTGTTGAACATTGGGCCGAGCGAGCCGGCAATGAGACCGTTCACGAACGTCACGTACGACGGCAGCGTCTTGCCGTCACCGTCCTCCTTCTTCCACACGTTCGAGTTGAGCCACGCCATGGCCATGAAGTTGAACGCCTGGTTGCTGCCCTGGCGCGCCATCGTCGGGATGTTGCCCTTCCACAGCGCCGTGATGCCCTCGTTCGCCACAACCTTGCGCGCGCAGTCCACCGGGCCGCTGTAGCGACCGATGCCCACCTCCTTCTGCATGCGGGTCTTGATCACCTCGAACGGCGTCACGATGAGCACCGACTCGAAGCAGCCGGCGAACAGACCGGCCGTGAAGTTGATCTTTGGCGTGATCTTCTCGCCCGGACCGCCCGCGAGCTGCTCGCGGAACCACGCGAAGGAGCCGAAGCGCAGCGCGTACTTGAGCACCATGTTGGTCAGGAACGGCGAGAGACCCTTGTAGAGCGCGAGCCCGCCCTCTTCCTTGTAGATCGTCTTGCCGCAGTTCACCATGCCCTTGTACTTGCCGGCCGTGTCGAGTTGCAGGCGCGTCTTGGTCACGTCCAGCGGCTGCAGCAGGCACGCCTCGGCCACGCCACCGGTCATGCCGGCCGCCATCTTCACCCACACGGGCACGTGGCGCGTCTTGAGGTCGGACGACAGCGCGTCCTTGATCGCGCTTGTGGCCATCACCGACTTGTCGCTCTGCTTGCTCGCGAGCATGTTGACGAGCCCGAGGTTGTTGCTGTTGTTGTTGCCTGCGATCATCGTGACGAGAGAGCGAGAGACGAGGAGCTGTCGAAGAGGAGGAGGAAGGCTTGCGGCGGGCGGCGGCGTCGGGCTTGAGGATCCAATCGAAGAATGATCGGCTCGGGAGGAAGGCGGCGGCGGCCTGCAGCCAGCGCCGCCATGGCTCCTTCCCACGCGCCGCCCCTGTCCTCGCCTTGCGTCCTGGTGATGCGTCCGCGTCCTTGTTTGCGGTGCAACATTCAGAAATGCAAACCGGAAACCTAACCGCAGACACCATACTCGAATCAAGTGGAAAAACGTGCTCTCGTCCGCAGCCACGCGCGGGTAGGGCTTCAATAGAACGTTGTTTTCAAAACGTCGCGTGCTTTTCAACTGTTGACGTGGACACGAGAGCCAAAACGCGGTCGTGAACGGCGTGATCCGTCGCGCTCGTTGGCACGCGCTCTCGCTCGCTCGCTCTCGTTCAGCTGCATGCGTTGCGCTGTACGACTGGGGGAATAGCTCGAACGCGCGGTGGCTCTCGTTGCGAATCTCGGATTCCCAGCTCCTCGCATTCAAATGTATTTCGCCGTGTTGGAGGATCGCGCATTCTCGATGCTGAAGCAACTGGCTTGTCGCCAAGAACAAAACCGCACGAAGAAATCCGACCGCTATAAATAGCTCACCACCTCCACTCCCAAAAAAATCTCTGCCTGCGGAGCTTCGCAGGTTGAACCACAAGAAAATGTTGGCGACGTCAGCGCATTGCGCATGGCGAAGCGCTGCAAACGCGGCTCGCTCTCGCTGGCAAGTTTGGCGCGAGAGGCGTCCAGTCGGCAGGTGCGCGTCGACAGCGCTCGCTCGACGGATCGAGAGAGAAACTTCAACTCGCTCCGGTGCCGCCGGCCGTGTCAGCGCTCCGCCGGCTCGTCCGTGTGTCGCTCGCAGCCAGTCGTGACGAGAGCATTTTCGTCCAATCCGGGGCGTGGAAGTGGCTCGCTCTGCATCTGGATAGGTCTAAAATGTTCTCGATCGGTGACACACCGACGTCACCAGGCGAAGCCATCGGCAGCGGTTGGCCAATCAGAGGATGGGGACAGGGATCACAAAACAAACGAACGCCCAGCTGTTTCCAGCCAATCGAACGTTGCATTGAATCTCCCTGACTCGTTCTCTTGTACAGAGAGCTGCATCTCTCTCTCTCTACAAGGGCGCTCTCGCGCCGTCACACAGTCATATCGCGCACGCTTCAACCTGAGAACTTACTTACTTCAGCCACCGAGAAACGCAAGGAACGAATGGATGGATGGATTTGATGCCCGAGATGGCTGCTGCGTGCGTGCAAATGTGCTGTGCGCCATCGACGTGTGACAGGCAACCGCCTTGATGGGTACAGCAAAGCTGGCTTCTGCTGCGTGGAGCTACTGGCTCGCTTCGCGCGTGACATCTCCGCAAAGCCGTTCGGTTCAACGCCGCAGCTCGAGCCGCACGATGGGTATGGAAGCCACTCGGACATGGGAATGGCTGGTGCAGAGGGGAACCGCCGTGCCTGTCACACATTTCCCCCATCGTGACGATCAGTTTGGAATCTTCGCATGTGACTGTGCGCCGCCGCCGCGTGGTTCCGACAGCCGCTCGACTGGGACATCATGACGCTGAGAAATCGCCAGCAGCGGCAGTGTGCGAAGGCACGCAATCCATCCATGCGCTTGCAGCATGACTTGGGCAGAGAGCTCATTATCGCAAGCTCGTCTGGATCAGACGATGTATTGTATGGATTTGTTATTCGTGCGACTGCGTGTCCACGTGTCGCCTCGCTGCGCTGGGTGGATCTGGATGCGACTTGGATGCGACCTGCTCCGACTGCCACTCAAGAAGCGTGCTGCTGCTGCTGCTGCTGCGTTCAGTTGAAATCCTTGGCGTACTTGTCTTTCGCTTCTCGCTCTAGCGAAGCGTTGATGCGGCCCGTGGTCGGATCCGTGCCGAGCGGGCGTCGGAATAATAAAATGTGTGGCTCGGGTCTGTCGACAAGCAGCAAAGGAAAGGAGGCGGGGACACACGCAAACCACATGCGTGAGTCCCACATCGCGCAGCATTGCGATTCTCTACAGCCCCAATACACACATGCGCATGACACACGTACTTGTGGATCGCGTAGTGCACCCACCCGCGGCTCTGCTGCACGCCGAGTTGGCGCCACTCGGTCTCGCTCAGCAAGCGATCCGGCAGGCTGCGCTGCATCTCCTTTGGCAGGATCACATGTCTGCACACAAGAAGCACACACAGAGCACAGGGAGCACCACTAGAGCGTCAGCATTCACGCTACCTGCAGCACAGCTCCAGCACGCAGCCTTTCTCGCTCCAGCTCCGCATCACGCAGCGCTGCACGACGACAGCAAATACAACACCATGAACGAAAATGCGCGCTTCCTGACCTGTACTCGTGCGTGTCGTCGACGTACTTCTCCGAGTACTCGATGCGCGCCGACAGGTCGTGCGCCATGGTAACCACACTCGGGAAGGCGCTCGCTCGCACGGACGTCTGCTTGGCGGCACTGGGAGACGCGCGGGCGGGCAGGGCGATCTGTGTGCTCGCTGTGAGAGTCTCGCTCGCTTTCTTGCCGCCTTTCACTCGCTCTGACCAAGCTAGGGCTTGGCTCCTATTTTATCGACACCTCCGTGATTGGTCGAATACTTTTGCGCGGGAGTGCATAGGATTGGCCGAAACGCTCTTTGCATTCAATTAAACGCCAATTGTGTCGAAGCGCAGTCTGCATTGGCAGAAAGAACGCGCAAGCCTTCTGATTGACCAAAACTCTGACAAATCGGAGCAGACGAAAAACGAATCGATTCTTCAATTCATTTCGTCCCCATTCAAATGAATTGAGAGCTCTCGAAAGGACGCGGATCCGAACTCGCGATGGATCCATTTTCGCATTCCAGACCGGCAACGAGGCGACCGACAGCAGTAGCAAGAAGACACGATGCCGCGCGAGAACGGGAAGCAGATGGAGACCGACAGTGCGTGCTGCTGCTGCTGTCGTCATTCTCTCGCCACTCTGCTGCGGTTTGCAATACTCGCACTGACTGGTGCTGTGATTGTGGCTTGCCCTTAATACAGTGGACGAGCACGGCGACATGAAGGCAAGTGGTGCTCGGATATGAAGTCGTCTGCGAGCGTGTGGTGTATGGGAACCATTGTCCTCTAACACGACTGCGCTTCGGCCAACAGAACGACGCGATTGCACAGGCAGGCGTGGCGCTGGAGCAGTTCACGCAGGAGAAAGAGATCGCCAAGCACATCAAGGTGGGCTTTCTCAGCATCGCCTAAAGAATGCTGCGAAACACATGCCGCGAAACGAACCTGACGCTGCGTGTGTGCGACTGTAGACGTGGATGGAGGAGAAGTACGGCCCGACGTGGCACTGCATCGTCGGCTCCGAGTACAAGACGGCGTTCACGTACGAGAGCAAGAACTTCGTGCGCTTCAACGTCGGCAAGAAGTGCATCATCCTCTTCCGACACCCTTAGCGCCACTCGTCCAGCGTGGTGCACACACTGCATGAAGACCGCCACTGGCATTCTCTGCTCAAAGGAAATCAACACGTGTGTATTTATCGACAGCTCAGGCGAAGACATCTACTGCGCATCCACCTCTCCTCGGAAAAGAAAGAAAAAAGTGTGTGTGTGTGAAATATGCGGCGAGCTACCACGAATGTCACGATCCTCGATGAGGGAACGACATCCGCCTAGAACGCGGCGTTTCCTGGCCATCGCGGGAATGGGATCACGTCGCGGATGTTCTCGATGCCCGTCACGAAGCGCACGAGGCGCTCGAAGCCGAGACCAAAGCCCGCGTGCGGCACCGTGCCGTACTTGCGCAGGTCGCAGTACCACTTGTACTCCTCCGGGTTCGCGCCAGACTCGATGATGCGCTGCTCCAGGACGTCCAGGCGCTCTTCGCGCTGCGAGCCACCGATGATCTCGCCCACGTTCGGCACCAGCACGTCCGCAGCCGCCACGGTCTTGCCGTCCTCGTTGAGGCGCATGTAGAAGCTCTTGAACTCCTTCGGGTAGTTGAAGATCACCACGGGCTTCTTGTACACCACCTCGGTCAAGTAGCGCTCGTGCTCCGAGCCGAGGTCGACGCCCCACGTCGGCTTCACCGAGAACTTGCCCTTCTTCAGGTGCGCCGGCTCGCACAGCAGGTTCACCGCGTCCGTGTACGAAATGCGCTCGAACGGCGACGCGACAGTGCTCGTAAGGCGCTCGAGCAGACCCTTCTCGACGCTCTTGTTGAAGAAGTCGAGATCCTCAGCACAGTTGTCCATCGCGTACTGTACGCAGAACTTCAGGTAGTCCTCCGCGAGATCGATGTCGTCCTTGAGGTCGGCGAACGCGATCTCCGGCTCCACCATCCAGAACTCCGCCAGGTGGCGCGACGTGTTCGAGTTCTCAGCACGGAACGTCGGGCCAAACGTATACACGTCCGAGAGCGCGCAGCAGTGGGTCTCGACGTTCAGCTGGCCCGACACGCTCAGGAAGCTTGGGCGGTCAAAGAAGTCCGCCTTGTAGTCGATCTTGCTCTCCGCCGTCGCTGGCAGCTTCCCGTCCGGGTGCTTCGACAGCAGCGTCGTGACGCTGAACATCTCGCCGGCGCCTTCGCAGTCCGACTCCGTGATGATCGGCGTGTGGATGTACAGAAAGCCGCGCGAGTTGAAGAACTCGTGGGTCGCGAACGCCATCGCGTTGCGCACGCGCATCGCCGCGCCGTGGATGTTCGAGCGTGGACGCAGGTGCGCGTGCTGGCGCAGGTGCTCGAGCGTGTGGCGCTTCTTCGACATCGGGTACGTCGCCGGGTCCGGGATGCCGCCGTACAGCTCCACCTTCGACGCCTTGATTTCCACCACCTGGCCCTTCGCCGGGCTCTTCACGACCGTGCCGACCACGCTGAAGCTCGAGCCGACGCCACCAGACTCCAGCGCGGCCTCAAAGCCCTCCGTCTCCTCGCGCGTGATCACCACCTGCACGCTCGAGAAGCACGAGCCATCGTTCATCTCGAGGAACGCGAAGGCGCCGGCGCCAGCCTCGCGCAGCGTCTTGGCCCAGCCCTTGACGGTCACGCTCTGGCCCTCGAGCTCGAGCCCGCGCGCAAGCAGCTCCTTCACGCGGATGCGGCTGCGGCGGAAGAGCGTCGGCGCGACGGTCTTGGCGGGCACTGGCACTTGCGCGTCCATTTTCTCCTTCTCTTGCTGAGCTGTCCTCGTGGGTCTCCTCGTGCGCGCGTGGGCTTGGCTGCAGATTGCGGAATGGTGCTGGATTGCGAGCCACCACAGGTTCGCCTCACGCCCCCTTTCCCCATTTCTAGACTTTACGCCGCGCTCATTGGCTGAAAGTGCTGCCTGCGGGCTGCGATTGGCTGATTCGGAGCACATTCTTGTGGTGGTCCACAAGAACCTCTCGAAAACGATCGATCAACCTTCACAAAGACGCGATTGGAAGATGCAGCCATTTGGCGAAAAGAATTTTCCTTTGAAGGAGAAGGAGCGAGTCATCCACGACGACCTTCTTGGTGCACATGTGTTTGGATCACGAGCACCAGCCCAGACGCGTCGCGCGAGCTGTGTGCCGCAAAGCGAGAGACTGAGACGACGACGGAAGCGAGACGGAATGGACTCGTGGCTGTCATTGCTGTGATACAAACAAATAAACGCAGAGCAGGAGCTCTTGAGATCCTCGGAGGAGTCTGCAGACAGCAGCACGGCAGAGCCAGAGATACAAAGCACAGATGGGGCTTGAGGAAGGAGCGGTGGGGACGCACTGCACTCACCCGTCAGTGCAGCCTCTTGTGTTGCGTTCGCACAATGTGCAACGGTGCCGACTGAGGATTCACACGACTCCGAGGGGCACGATATCACGGGTTCGCCAGCGGTTGCTCCTGTTCGTTGTCCGGCTTCTCCTGCAGAATCGACCTATCGCTCTCCTCTTCTCCGGGTTGCTGTTGATCGCCCAGCTTCTCCTGGTGCATCGTCGGTTGTTCTTTCTCTCCTTGTTGCTGATCGTCTGCAGCCTGCTGCAGTGTCGGTTGTGACTCCTCTTCGTGCTGCTGCTGGTCTATTATCTGCTGCAGCGTCGGGCGGCTCTCCTCTCCCTTTTGCTGCTGCTGGTCCATTATCTGCTGCAGCGTCGGGCGGCTCTCCTCTCCGTGATGCGGACGGTTCTTCTCCTTCATGGCGCGCTTCACGTAGCGCTCCAGCGTCGACGCGCTCACGCCCAGAAGGCGCGCGACGATCCTCGGCCGCACGCTGCTGTCTTTCTCCATCGCTCGGAGCGTGAGGCGCCCGAGCGCCAGCATGTCCGGGTCCAGCGCGCGCGCCATTGCGACCTGAGTGTGATGAAGAAGGTGTGGAGTCTGCCTGCTTTCGCTTTGGAGTGTCGATTTGGAGTGTGCTGGTGCAGGCTATAAGCCCTCAATTTGCCATCTTTTTGACAAGTGAGGAGATATTTGCTTGAGGTGTTTTGTACTTTATTAGCCTGGATCCTCGCGAACAGTCGTGAATATGTGAAGCCATCCACGAACCCTTTTAGCGATTCTGTTCACTGCAGACGACAAGAGCATGGAACCCGGTCGCGAGTTCGTGCCCGCGCGGCAGGACGTCGCGCAGCTGAGCGAGCTCGCGGATCTCGAAAAGGTCTCGGTCGTGTCCTACAATGTGCTCTCGCAGATGGGTGCGCGCAGGCTGCAGCGACCAGAGAGCGGCTGGGTGGACCCTGCGATCTTCACGATCGCTGGACGGCGAGAGAAGCTGCTCAGGTGCGTGTCGGGCGATTCCAAACACTGCTGCTATGTTTTTGTGTGTATCTGACAGTGGATGGCTGTGGATCGTTGACGACTGCTCCCAGCGAGCTTGTGAGCTACGACGCAGACATCATGTGCCTCCAGGAAGTGGACGACTACGACGACTGGTGGGCTGCGAGGCTCGTCTCCGCAGGCTACGACAGCGTCTACGCGCCGCGTCCGGGTCGCGACATGGACGACGGGCTCGTGACTGCGTTCCGGCGCGATACGTTCCAGCTCTTCCGCTCCAAGCAGCTGAACCTGAACGCCGTGGCGGACAGTATCGGGGATCTGAACCTCCAGGCGCGCGCCAAGCAGGACAACGCGGCGCTGCTGCTCTGCCTCCAGCCCTGGGAGAGTTCCAGGCTGCCGAGTGCACTGTGCATCGTCAACACGCAGCTCGCCGCCGCTGGTGCAGCGCTGGAGTTCGTCCGCGTGCTGCAAGCCGAGCACCTGTGTCGCGAGGTCGCGGTGTTCAACGCCGACTTTCACCTGCCGATCGTGCTCGCCGGCTCGTTCAACGCGCTCCCGAGCAGTGATGTGTACCACGTGATGCACACGGGACGACGGCGGCCGTCCCCTCAGGCTCCGAGCACACCCAGCCGACCGACACTACAAGATCCGACGTCGACGTCGATCACGATTGCGTGGGAAACGCCGCTCTGTGTCGAGCTTGACGCGCCAGTGCTCGAATACAAGATCGGCGTGAAGAATTGCACGAGCGCAACGATCGGCTTCATGCACGAAGTGGCTGTGCCGGCGCCAGCGAGCGAGTTCGTCATGACGATGCTCAGCTCCGGCGTCGTGTACCAGTTCAGACTCGCAGCGAGGAACGCGCACGGCTGGAGCCACTTCAGCCAGCCCTCGGCACCAATGACGACGGCTGTGGCAGCCAAGCTCCTGGGAACGAAGGCAGCTGGTTCAGTAGCGAGAGCTGAGAGCAAAGCTGGAGTTTGGGACGATGAGGACGCGGACGGGAAGCTCTACATCGTCGGCGACTTCCCTCCACAGGTCAAGCCGTACGCTCCGTCGTTTGGGTCGGGACGCACTCCACGCTTCGACACGCACGAGCTCAACCTCGACGTGTGTCCTCGAGCCTTAGCGCGTACTGGTGGTGATAAAGACACCGACGCCAAGCGCTACGAAACGCTACAGCCGCGAGCAGATCGCGACGACGAGCTCGTCCACGGCGAGCAGATGGCGAGTGCGTACGCGAGCTACTTCCAGTACCTTTGCGAACCTGAGCTGACGTTCTCGAGCGCCAGGTTCCAGGGGACAGTCGACTACATCTTCTACTCCACCGGTCAGCTCGCGCCGTTCCAGTTGCTCTCCGTCCCCACTGCCGACGAGCTCGCTGAGCTCGGCGACGACGTCCGAGCGCCGCTGGTGACTCGAGACGTCGAGTGGGTGAAGCACAAGCCACACGACTGGCGCGACGCGCTCGAGACCCAGAGCGACGAGAACAAGTACATGGGCGAGTGGACAGCGCCGCTGCTGTTTAATGTCGCGGAGCGGCCGAGCTCGTGGCTCCCGAACGCTGCATACCCGTCCGATCACTTGGCGATCGCCTGCGTGTTCGCTGTGAAGAAGGACAATCTCGCAGTGGGCTGGAACTAACAACGCTAGCTTCATTACCAAGTGTGTCAGGATAGCGCCTGCTTCAGACCTAGAGCTCAGACATGCGGCTCACGATGGACGACACGGACGCCGCGAGCTTGGTGAGGTTGTCCTGACTTCTTGATACTTTCTCGCCCTGCACATACCGGCTGTTCCCAGCCGTGAACGAGCAGTCCTGGGTCTGCAGCATGAGGTGCACGGCGCCGAATCCGGGCTTCGCTGGCGAGAAGCCCATGCGCGGCGGCGTCGGGTGGTTTACGTGGCAGACTGTGAGCATGTTGAGCGTGTCGGGGATGCGCAGCGTGTCGCGCTTGTTCGGGTCGCAGCGGAAATGCGTCGCCGGCGGCCACACGCTCATGTCCGCGAACATCCAGAAGCCGTTGTGGCGGAACAGCCGCATGTCCTTCTGCGTCTGAGCGCCAGAGATCGCCAGCGCGCTGTCGTTCGGCTCGTCGTCGTCTTCACGAGCGAAGACTGGCGTATCGGGATCCGACTTGGTCCTGCCGCTGCTGCTCGTCGAGTCATCCTGGAGCAGCGAGTACTTGCCGTCCAAGCCCTCGATCTCCGAGCCGCAGACGTAGAAGTGCTCCTGCGCCGCGATGTCGTTGTTGCGTGGTTGTGGCGTGGCGTCGTCGAGGAGCTTGTCATGGATCGCTGCGACAGTCGGCGATCCGAGAGCTAGCGCGGCGAGAGCTGCCCAGGTGTACAGACAGCAGCGCATTGCGAGTGGATCGGTTGATTCGCTGCGTTGCCGGGATCCTCTCCTTTTGTGTGTGTGTGTGTGTGTGTGTGTGTGTGTGATCTTGATGGAGGCGAAAGCGAGAATGAGAGTGCTCAGCGGATCCGACTCAAAAAGTACGCGGTGTCTCTTGGCGCGAACAGTCCGCGTCGGCTCATGCCCACGCGTTCTCTTGCTTCCAGCGGTCGCCGAGAGCTGTCAACTATCCGAAGAAGATCTGTTCACCAACATCGTTATTGGAATCGAGACTCGTTGCGACTGACTTATTGAGACTTTGGCGGTGGCGCAGCTGACTGGTTCACCTGGTACGCGGCGACGCTGAGCGCGAGGTCGACGAGACGAAAGCTCTTGCGGAATGCCGACTGCACGCTCTTATAGTCGTCGAAGCGGCTCTTCCTCTTCGGAAACGACAAAGACGACGTCGTAGACAGCACGCAGAAGTCCGAGCCGCCGAAGTGGCACGTGGCGTAGAACTTGGTGTCGTCGCCGCTGCTGTCCTGAATGCCTCGAAGATAGTTTGCCTGGATCGCGCGCACGCGGGCGTAGTGTGAGAGGAAGTCCGAGCCGCCGAGACGGCTCCTCCTGTCGCTTGCCTGACCCGTGTTCTGCAGCAGCGTGATGCTCAGTTTGTTGAATGCCTCGACAATTTGTTCCATCACGGCGCTCGCAATCTCCGTGTCGCCAGCAGGCTCTGCTGAGCGCTCTTTCTCCTTCTGAGCCTCGACACGAACCTCCGCGGCGCATGCGCCGAGGTAGGAGCCGCTGGACGGCAGGAGATACCCGGATTTCAGCGCATTCACTAGTCGGCGCAGCGATTTCTTCACCTGCTGCTGCAGCTCTTCTGCCTCTGTGCGCGTTGAGCCTCGCACAAGCAGCGTCTGTAGAGTGTAGTCTCGCTGCTCATCGCTCGAGCGAGCCACGTTGAGGAAGAGCTTGGTGAGCGTGCGAGTCCCGCGGAAGTTCATCCTCACCTCGTCGTCGTCATCGTCGTCCAGTCCGCCAGCGAGTCGCGGCGTCGATATCTCCACCAGACGCAGCTCGATGCTCTCATTCCCGACCGCCTCCGGTTGGATCTCTATCCACGAGTCGACGATCTGAGCGTCGCAGAGTTCGGCTATCCGCACCAGCTCCTTGAACGAGTCGACAACGACACAGCGGATCGATCGGCGGACACTTAGAGCCCCATCAAGGCTTCTCGTCCAACACGAGTCCATGGTTCCCGCGTCGACCTCGCCATAGCAAAAGACGATTCGGACGCTCTCTTGTATCGCACAGCCATCGCTGACGCCTTGCGGATCTTGGGCTGAGCCGAGCTGCGGGAGCGCAAAGTCCCCATTGATAGCGACAATGCCGCCCCGGATTTCAATTGCTGCCTCAGCCCCCTTGTTGATCTTGAAGTTCCTCTCCAGCTGGAACGCGTGTCGAATCCGAGCCGAGTGCTCGGATCCGACTGGCACTAATGCTCCGGAGAACACTTGCGAGCTCGCCACGCCTCCCAAAGGTCCGCCGAGTGCGATTTGAAATGCCAGCACGTTGTCAATATTGAAGGATTCATCGACGAGTGCAGACGAAGAGGACGAACGGTTGCTGGCGAGGATCTCGGTGAGGATCTCGGCTGCCAGGCGCATCGAGAGCGACAGCCCGTCGACATCTTCCTGGATACTCTCGCCAGCCAGCCTGAGCAAAGAGAGGTAGCGTGGAACGTGAGCCCCGCGAATCAAAACTTGCCACGAACTCAAGAGCATGCGTGCACTCACTGAGTCTGAAGCTTTTCACCCAGCAGCTTGAGCTGTGTCGCTCGCTCGAGGGTCTCGAAGCCGTCGATCACCTCGCTTACAGGCATCCTCATCTTCTTGAGCGTCTGTTACACGGACATGGCAAGCAACCGATCAGCGCCCCGCGGATGAAAGCACGCAGAGTCTACGAGGATGCACCTTCAAGCACGTTGCCTCCGCCCTGGTCAGCACTTTCCGGATCGTGTCGCTGAGCAACAACGACAAGAGAGAACCCGCAGGCGATGAGTCTTTGGCACAGGAGAAGAATCACGCTACCTCCGATCGCAAACCAAATCATACACTGGCACGCCGCGTCGCTGGAGGTCGAGCGCAGCCTCCCCAAGCACGTTGCAGACGTTGATCAGCGTTGTGCAGCGCTGTTACGACAGCACACGTCACACAGCTCGTGAGATTCGACAGCATCGAGAAGGCAGCAGCGCAGCCTCGAGAGCCATCCTCAAAACGGCGAGCCTCACCGTTCCAAACGACCGCCTTTGCTCGTCGAGCGCTTCGTGGAGAAGCGCAGTCGCAGCGTGCTCGCTGTTCAGCGCCTTCATAATCTCGTACGCGTCGGATGTGAAGCGCGCATCGCGAGTCACCGGATCTATCTCCCAAGTCAGCAAACGAGTCAGAGAGTGAGACAAAACACATTGCAGCCTCGCAAGGCTGATCGGCGCGCGCATCGCGACACCCGAGCACTCGTACCAGTAATGTGCTTGCGAGCCTTGCCGGGTCCGTACAACGACCTCGCGATGCGCGTGATCGCCGTCAGCGCCGACAGGAGCTCGGAGTCACGCCCCGCCATAATCGAGAAATGCGATCTTTGGACGATGAGTCAAAAAGTCAAGACTCGTCCTTCCTTCCCCCTCTCACAACAGCAGCAGCAACAACTAAAAGCATAGAAAGTTTCCATCAGTTGTCTGCCCCCTTCGACCATTCAAGAACCCAGCCGCGTGGTGGGTGAGTCACGCACGCGTCGTTGGACAGCGATGGATGGTACAGTTGAGCGTGGCGACACTGCTGACGCGGGTCGTCAGCAGCCACCACCACTACGGCGACGATTGCGTCGCCAAGGCTCGAACGGCTCAGCGCTGCATAGCAGCATTATGTCGTCGAGCGACCTCAGCATCGCGGCGGTTGATCCGCTCGAGAGCTTCGAGGCGCTGCTCGAAGAGGATCAGCTGCGCGTCTACCACCTCTATCGCGCAGTCTGCGAGTCGCAGAAGGTGGAGCAGCGGGCTTCGAGGCACTGCACTCGCGTCAACAGGAACGCTGGATATCTGCACGGCTCAGTTTCTGTAAATTCATGTGTTTGTAGATCGCGTTCCTTCAGTCTTCAGCCGAGTCGCCGGGCATCCTGCTGTTCTTCCAGGAGCTCTTCCACTCGCCGTTGGAGAAGCACCTGAGTCCAGGAGATGTGATCGCCGAGCTTCAGAAGACCTGCCACGCCAAGAATCTGTCGGATGCGATCATCAAGCTCATGATCTACGTGGTGCGTCGCTGAGCATCTTGCCTTCGCACCGAGGTTTGCTCGGTTGGCGACCTCGGAGGACTGAGATGTGTATGACGTTTGCAGACTCTGTTCTACTACAACTTCGGGAACTACGACCTCAAGACTGGCGCCAAGTAAGTAGGGCAGCATGTAAGAGTGCTTGCGTGGGACAATTGCTGACTGCGAAGACTCACGCTGTGACTTGACGTGGGTGCGAGTCAGAATACTCCCCGAGCTCGCTCGCCACGAACTCAAGGAGATCGTGCAGCTGAGCCGCGCGTTCTCGCTCAATCGCAGCCCTCGGCGACTCCAGAAGCTGCTGGAAGACTCGCTCGATGCGATGTACGCGCCGGAAACGGTGAAGACGCCTCACCAGCAAGGAGCAGAAGAGGCGATCTTGTCGAGTGCGCTGGGCTACCCGTTCTACAGCCAGATCGCGATGAAGGACGCGCTGATGGTCGACCGAGCGCTGCGCGAGCACGACGTCCCGACACTCAGCACGCGCGTGCTTTGTTGTGCGAACGAAGCCACTCACTCCAAGGTGTTCACAGTCATCCAGACAGCAGCACAGCCTTCAAAGCCAGTGGCGAGACCCTCACAGCTTGGTGACAGCACGACTGTTGCTGTTGCTGCTGCTGCTGCTGCTGGCGACGACGATGCAGCTGCGGCGAAGAGCTCGTCTACGACTGATCCTCGAGTCATTCAGATGCAGAATCACAGCGAGATTCATCTCGTCAGAGGGGACTACGAGCCCATGCTCACCAGGATGGTCGAGGAGATACGCAACGGGATTGAGATGGCTTCGGCGTCCTCATCTTCAGACAGCGAACCCGATGACGACGCAACGCGAGCAGAGCTACAGCGACACGAGATCATCGAAGCCTTTGAGAGTGGCGACGTCGAGTCTCAAACCAGAGCGAGAGAGCTCTGGGCTCGCCAGGGAGTCGAATCCGACCCTGTATCATTCTTTGTCGGCGTGTTTGCGCTGCCGGCAGCAAGGGATCCGCTGCACAGTCGCGGCGCTATCGAGAGTTTCCTTGCGATTCGCAACCCGTTCTTCCAGTCGCGGACGCAAGCGCTGCTAGCGCAGAGCGTGAGAGAACTGCTGGGGTTCTTGCCGTTCAGCCACCTCATGCTCACCGCAGAGCAGCATCTCAAGTGTGTGTCCGTTGAATGCGTGGATCTCGTGTCGACTGGACGGCGATCGTCGATCCTGAAGCTCCACCACAGTCTTCGCTGCAGCGACGAGAGCGCTGGCAAGCATCGCAAGGTGATGCTGCTGACGAACTGTATGGAGAGCTACGCGAGTGGGCTACTCACGAAAGACAAAAGTGAGCTGCTCGAAGGATTCCTGAGCCTGAGCGTCCGTGACCTCGTCCGGGAGCAGCGAGAGCGAGTCAAGTACGTCCAGTTTCTGTGCGAAGACGTGCTCTCGCCAGCCACGATCGTGATCTTGCAAGTGCAAGAGGCGTCGCCAACCAGTGCGTTCAATTTGGATCGAGACGAAGTGGTGCTCTTGCCGCCGCAGCACGGCATCGAGAACGATGACGACGATGAATGCAACGAGGACAACTCGCACAAAGATAGCATCGCTCTGAGTCGCGATCACAAAGAGCAGCAAGATCAGCACAGCCGATGGAAACACAGCAGCTTTGCTCGGAAAGCTGAGTGCTGGTACGCTTCTGGCGAGTCGTACACCACGAAGTTCCCACCAGCGGTCGCTGTTGTGCTCGAAGAGTGTCGACGGATCCTCGTTGGGCTGCACCTGAGCCTCCACGAGCGAGTCCAGCACCTCATGCTGAGCGACTGGAGCGACTCATCTGCTGCGGAGGTGAGATCGCGACACGCCGAGTATCGATTCCGAGTCGCGTACTGGGCTCTCGTGCTCCGAGACGCGCTGTTTGCGTTGCTGTTCTTCTCCAAGCAGCACTTCCGATGGGACGACAAGAGCATGCAGGCGCGCTTCATGGTGCTGCAGATGATGCTGTACGACGAGAGCGACAGCCCCGAGCGGTACACCAAGACCGACGACGACGTCGTGGAGCTGCTCGCGTCGTTCGAAAGCCCGAGTCGCAATATGAACGGCATCACCTGCTTCGGAGCGATTGCGTCGGTGAGACTGCACTTCCCAGCGTCTCAGAGCGAGTCCGCCTGGATCCGCAAGGCGAAGCTTCGCAGCCGCAGCTGGCTGCAGAAGCTCCAGTGGCTCCAGATCACTGGCGATGTCCAAGCAGGGAGCGAGCTGTACCAGAAGTACTCGCGAGTGAGCGATCTGTTCCTGCAGTATCGCGAGTTCCTCGTCTCCTCGCTCTCACCTCCGTCGCCAGAGTCAGCCAGGGAGTCGACGCCAAGCTCCACCACCACCACTGCCAAGAAAGCGCCAGCTCCAAACCACCAGCGCCAGAGTCCGTCGGATCCGCAGAGCAGAGCTCTCAACGCGAGGATCAGGGCGTCGGCGCTGCACAACACGTCGAGTTTTGCACACGACACGATTTGGATCGCGCCAGTTCTCGAGCTCAGCAGCGTTCCTGGCAATGACAATTCCCGCCAAGAGCACACTACACTCCTCCAGTCGAAGTCCGCGTCGGGAGAACTCAGAAACGCTGTAAAGCCGAAGCAGCGAGCGACGATGCGCGCATTCAAAGCCGATCTCGCGCAGGCGGTTGAAGCGGCAGTGCTCGCGATCGGCGTCATCGAGGACGACGAGAGACCGTCATTCTCGCTCAACATGGGAGCACAAAACTAACCGACTCTGAAACTCAGCTGGAAGTACGTGCACGCGCCGAGACGATCCTGGGAGGCAAGCTGGAGTCGGCGACGACCAAGGTGCACCAGGTGCGCGACGTCGCGCCGAAGAAAGTGATGCTCTGCCTGTCGTTCCAGCTGCCCGAGGCGATCGCGTTCAGCGCCGAGCGGAGA
>JAADWH010000349.1:0-26104 GCA_023335995.1 Globisporangium nagaii
ACGAGCAGCAGTGGAAGAAATACGTTCGCCATTGCATCCAAGTGGAAGACGAGTACTTTTCAGCGGCAGATTTAATGCCGGTTGAATAGGTTAGAAATGGCACATTTGGTTTCAGCGTCGTATCTCTTTCAGTTATGTGGTTTTTGAATTGCGGTTTCTTGCAGTGTATCAGGAAGTGTCCAGCCCGTGCCCTCTGAAGATCGCAGCTCAATCCGATTGCTCACTCAAAAATAAAGTGTAGAAAACTATGTGACTTAATAACTGACATAGAGTTTAGTTGCTTTTGTTGATGTTGACTTTTTGCTCTGCTTCTGGTCGTGCTCGTCACATCTGGAGTGGACCACACGAGAATCCGCTGATTGGTTCGTGTTGGCGCTGATTGGCTCACGACTGGAGATTACTCGACATGCGAGCGCAGGTAGAGACGAGCCGAGTTGACGCTCTCCTCCCGTGTCCGCTGTTGCCCGCCAGCCCGCTCGCTCGCTCGCTCGCTGGTGACTTTCCGCGCGGCGTCCAGCATTCCTGAACTCTCAGCGCCCCAGCCAAGTCCGAGCCTCCAGTATCTAACAACATGGTCGAGACCAACGTCCGCGTGTACGTCGCGTGCACGGCTGCGCTGTACCTCAAGTTCCTGGCGACCGTGGCGATCCAGGGTGGCAAGACGTTCCGCTCGGGCGGCCGCCCGCCTGAGGACAACAAGCTGAGTCTAGCCAAGGTGTACAAGGTCAAGCAGAACTACGGCATGACCGTGGACGAGAAGGACGAGAAGATCCTCCGCGCGCGCGAGGTGGAGCACCGCTGGCGCCGCATCATCATGAACGACCTCGAGTCGATCCCGATCGCGCTCTTCGTGTTCGCCGGCGGCATCCTCGCGGGCAGCAACGAGACCGTGCACGTCGCGGCGATGGTGATCTACACGCTTGCGCGCTTCGCGCACACGTACGCGTACTCCAAGTCGATGCAGCCGCACCGCGCGATCTTCTGGTTCGGCGGCGTGCTCATGACGCTCCTCGGCGTCGCCAACGCCGTCTTCGCGATCCTTTAAGCACCCTAGCGTGAGCGAACGAGAGAGAGAGAAAGAGAGAGAGCGTGAGCTATGCAACGTCAGCCATAAAGCCTGCAGAATATATGAACCCCATGCTTGTGCCTGTGCTGCTGTCTGCGAGCAATTGGGTCCACTTACAGTCGCCTCGCTCGCTGTTGCCTGCGGCATGAATGATTACCACCAAGCTCCGAGGCAGGCATCGTCGTTGGACGTGCTGCGCTTGCGACAAGTGTCAATCTCTAAAGCGCTCTCGCTCTCGCTGCGGCCTGGTGTGGCGAGAAAGCGTGGTGGCGAGAAAGCGTGGTGGCGGATGTCGGCAATGCTGTCGTGGTGATCCTTTCGACAGAGCAGACAGCACCAAATACACACAAATAGCACAGCAGATGTGCATCGAAAAAGCGCAATGCATGTATATACAGCTATGCCCGCTTGGTCGGGCTTGTCCACCCACGCATACCATACTGCTCGGTACTTCTTCGTCGCTCTCGATACAATTCTGTCCTTACGCCAGGACGACCGCAGCGACCGTGTTGCCGACGCCGACGAGAATTGCAGCGATCGCAGCCATCCACGCCAGTCCGCGGTGCGGCTGCATCTCGTGCGCGTACACGTACGTGTGCACGAGGCGCATGAACGTGAAGACCGACATGGCGCCGATGGCCACTTTCTCGTTCGCCTCGACGAGCACGCCGACGCCGAAGACAATGAGCCCCATCGGGATGTTTTCGAGGTCATTCATGACGATGCGCTTCCAGCGGTACTCGGCCTCGCGCGCGCGCACGAGGCGCTTGTTCTCCTTGTCGTCCTCGCTGTCCACGGCGCCGTAAGTCTGCTTGACGCCCGGAAAGCGCTTGGCGAGCGACAGCTTCGTGTCCTCGGGCGGGCGGTGGCCGGCCGCGAACGTCTTGCCGCCCTGGATCGCCACAGTGGCCGCGAACTTGACGTACAGCACGCTCGTGCAGAGCGCGAGCACCTTGGCGCTGAGCGATACGACCATTCTTGCTTGCTTGGGAGTGATAGCGTTGCTTGTGATGCGCTGGGGCTTTTTCGCTTGTGCTTCCGCATTCCGCATTCTGGTCGGACTCGTCAACAGTTTTTTGCTTCCGCTGTTTCGGAGAGAGTGAATGTCGTGGGAGTTGAAGTGCTTCGAATAGAAGGTTTCGTGCCGGTGTTTGCATGCAGCGGATGCAGATATGGGTAGGAATAGAGGACCGCGCGGTATTCGAGATGAAAAGCGCTTGCTGCCAACATCCCGACCACAAACAGAGCCAGGATTCCCCGTCTTCTGCAATCCTCCGTTACACAATATAGCACACATCCAGATCAGCACTGATGACAAATGACTCACAATTTACCCACTCCAAACAAAATACCGCTTCGATTGCTCCATCCCGTTGAGCCACATTAGACAGGGATACCCCTCTAAAGCGATTGCGGGACATGCTCCGAATCCAGACGAACGAAAAGCTCCAGCGCAAAAACGTCCTCACGCGCACAAGCCCTCACGCACTGCCAGCTCACTCCGCATCCGCAGCACGCACCATGTCGCTCATCGCTGTCAACTCGGCCGTGAAAGCCTTCTCCGTGTGTTCCACGACGCTCTTCATCAAGTTCTTCGCGACGGTGTCGATCCAGGGCGGCAAGTCATTCGCCGCCGGCGCGCGGCCGCCCGAGGACAACTCGTTCAACAAGGACGGCAAGCTCCCGCAGCAGACATACGGGCTCGCGAACACGGACAGCGCCGACGGTGAGGACGGCATCACGTCGGAGAAGCTCAAGCGCGCGCGCGCCGTCGACTTCCGCTGGAAGCGCATCGTGCAGAACGACCTCGAGACGATCCCGATCGGCCTCGCCGTCTTCCTCGGTTCGGTGCTCGTCGGCGGTCACGAAGTCACCAACTGCGCGCTCATGGGAGCGTTCACCGGCGCGCGCATCGCGCACACGTTCGCGTACGCGTACGAGAAGCAGCCGCACCGCGCGCTGCTCTGGACCACTGGCCAGCTCTGCGTACTCGCGAGCGGTCTCAACGGCTTTATCTCATTCCTCATCTAATGCTCCAGCATCAGTCTCAATGGTATAAAAACTTAATGCATGCGTGTTTGTGTTGACAATACGAAAAACCAGTGACGGCTTCACATGGAAAGCCAGAATGCACTACAGCACCGAGTTCGCGAGCGTGTGCGAATCCTCTTCGATGCGGTGGTCGACCTTCAGGTGCCCGTGCTTGGTCATGAGCGACGCCTCGAGCAGCTTCATCGCCACGAACGGGTCCTTCACCATGTCCAGGATCCCGTTGCAGAAGTCAATGCGCGACTCGTGCTGGAACACGACGCCGCGCTGGAAGTGGAACACCTTGTCGTACTGGAGCACGTACTCCTTGCCGATGAGCTGCTGCGTCAGCACTTCGTCCGCGATGATCGACGGGAAGAATCGCGCGAGCGTCTCGCGCTTGATACGCAGCGTGCACACCGCGCGCGCCTTCACCTGGATCATGCCCGTGCCGCTCTCGTCGTCGTTCACCACGCTGATGTCGCGCAGTGCGAGCGTGAGCGATGCGTGCATCTCGGACGAGACCTGGTACTGGTTCAGGAACAGATCCACGCCTTTGAACTCGGTGCACACGACGTCTTCGTCCATGACGGCGCGCATGAACGCCTCGGTCCGGCGACTCTGCTGCGGGCACTTCCCCGGGTCGTACCCGTTCGCGAAGAGCACGTAGAACTGCTTTACCGTATCCACCGCGTGCCCGACAGCGTTGAGTTGCGCGTTGATCATCGCCGAGTGCAGCAGATCCCGCTGGCGCTCGAGCTCCAAGACGCGACGCTGCACGTCCATCAGCTCTTCCGCCAGCACGCGGTCGTATCCTCGCAGACTGCGGCGACCGCGAGGCCGCTGGGCTAGTGCAGAAGCGCCAGGCTCCGTCTCGTCGAGCAAACTCGGATCCGTGAACTGGAAAAAGGCTCCGTAGCGCTTGAAGTTCTGGCAGTTGCGCGACCGGTGCCGCTTTCTTCGTCGTCGCGGTGGTGGCGGCGGCGACGCATGCAGCAGCGTTAGCTCTCTGGCAGCTGTCGTCGCCTGCAGCGCTGTTGTCGCGGCGGTCGACGCTCGTGACGGCTCCTCGTTGGTGTCCTCGGCGTCTTCCAGATCACGCTCGTGTTCCTCCTCGGTCCAGGGCGACGGTGTGTCTTCGTTGAGGCGATGACGACCATGTCGAACATCCTGAGGTGGCGCGCGAGCAGCAAGCTCGCGGCGGTGCTGGAAGAGCGTCAGCATCTCGACTCGCAGCGAGCAGAGCAGAGATGGGAAATGGAAAGCAGAGCGGTGAGAGCTCTTCACTCGAGTGTGTGGGAAGGGTGTTCTCCAGAGCTTGTCCTCGAAGAACTCGAGGGTGACGCTCGCTGGGTGGTGCTGCTGGTGCTGCTGGTGGTGCTGCTGGTGGTGCTGCTGTTCACTCGTCCACTCGTCTGTCTGCTGGTGGGTGGGTGGGGGCATCTAACGCGTCGTCCAGTGCGAAACCCAGTCAGCTCCTTGTGTTGCGTGCGAGCATGAAGCTCCAGAGAAAGAAGCGTCGGACTCCGAGGCAAAGCCATACACACAATCGCCCAATCGCCCAATCGCCCAGTCGTTCCCGTTCTTTCGATGGTTTCAACGCGCTGCGATTGGATACCGGATTAATCAATTTTAGTTTCAGCCAATCACCAACCTCAAAGTCAGAATGTCGCATAGGTGCACAAAGAAACGGATTGCGAGCACTAACAGATCTCAGTACAAACACATCAAAAGATCACAGACCTCAGTACACAATGCTGTTCGCGACGAAGACCACAACCACGAGCTGCTTGCTGTCTACCGCCGTCTGGACTCGCGGCGCTCGTCGCCAGAGTCTGGGTCACGCCGTCTCGAGGATCGGCTTGAAGACGACTTGCTGCTGCTGCTGCTCTTCTTCTTCCTCGCGCTGCTGCTGCTTGGGTCGTCGCTGTGCTTGCTTCGGCTGACGCTGCTGCTGCTGCTGGAGCTGAAGCTCTTCTTCTTCGACTTGTGTCGACTACTTCTCTCCGCCTCGTCCCCGCTGGCACCATCCGACGGCGGGAGCATGCGCAGCGCCTCTTCTTGGGCCAGCCGGATCGCAGCGAGCACGTCGGCATTCGCAGTCGGCGCGATCGTGGTCGCGGTCGGAGTCAGATCTTCGATCAGGCTGGAGCTGCTCAGCGATGCCGTCATGCGCCGGATCTCCTCTCGCTCCTGCTTGCGCTCGGCTTTGCTCTTCCTCGCCGCTTTTGCGTTGTAGCTCGAAAATCGATCAACCGATTCGTCGTCGTCGTCGTCGTCGTCGCTCGCCACCATCGCGCGTCGCGCTGGAGCCTTCGAGGACTTGGCTCGCGCTGGTGGAGATGGAAGCATCGACGCCTGCGAACTGCCCAGACTGTCAACTTCCTCTCCCTCGCTGTCGCTATCGTTGAAGAACGACTCGAGATCATTCGACGGAGACGGCGGGGCGTAACGCGTTTCGACGGGCGACGAAATACTCGACGAAGCCTGGGTGGTGTTGCCGGACTGTGGCACAGTCGAGAACTGCTTTGCCGATGCTCTTCCGTTGCTGGCGTCGCTATCGTCATCGCTCAGCAGCATGTCTGGACGGCGATTCGGTCGAGCGACTCTGCTCACAACCGGAATTTTCACTACCTCTTGCTCGCTCTCGCTCTCTTCGTCACTCACCAGCATATCCGGTCGGTTGCTCGCTCGCGGCATTGCAGCAGGCGGCACAGGCTCCTTCACACTCGGTGCTGGGATCACGGCGTTGACTTCCTCTTTTTCCTTATCGTTGTCCGAAACGGACTCGTCATCCACGCTCGAGATCGCCACCACCTTCGTTTCTTCCCTTGTTTCGTCTTCACCTTCATCGTCGCTCAGCAGCAGCTCAGATCGCTTCCCAACTGCGCTCGCAGTCGAAATGCTCGGTTCGGGCTGCTTCTGGACTTGCTCTTCAGCTGCTGCTTCACTGGGAACAGCGCTCGCGTCGTCCTCATCAGAGAAAAAGTTGTCCATGCCATCCGAGAGAACAACGTGCTCGTCGTCTTCAGCGAACTCGAGATCGCCAGTGGCACTCGCCTCAGCGCTGCGCTCTGCCACTGCAATCGGAGAATCGATTCCGTTTGCGACTGGATCAGCGTCACTCGCACCGCTGTGTGTCTCTGCCACCTCGACTGCATCCTCCGCTTCTGAGTCACGCTCTCCCGCATCCGTGGAAACCACTGTCGCACTGCTCTGCTCTTCGATCGGAGCGGCTGCAACAGCAACGCGCTCGTCGTCACTCTCACTCCCTCTCCGAGGGGAGCTCAATGGAAGACTCCTAATCGATTGGAAATGCCGACGAGGAGAAACCTGTCCGCTCGGGCTCTCCAGGTTGCTGGTTACCACCGCCTCCTTTCCAGCCGCGTCAACTCTCTCCGCTCCAGCTTCGCGAGTCTCCTTCTCAGTCTCCTCTCCCTGTGCTTCGTCGCCAGCATCATCGGTTTTTGATGCCGAGTCGTGATGTGTCGCCTTAGGGCTGTGCGATCGAATAGACTCGAGCTTCTGTCGCGGACTCGGACTTCTCGAAGTACGAGCAGCTGGGGAAATTGGTCTCGGAGTCGGTGGAGGGGAGTGCGCGGCGCTGGGCGACGACGGCGGCTGAGGATGGAGCTCCGGAGTCGAACTTGCAGAGTCCGGTGTGACTATTGCCCCAGAAGTGGTAGGTGCAGCGCTATTGCTGACCTCAGCTGGCTTCGCACCAGGTTTCGCCTGCTGCGTCGACGAGGAGGCGGCAGCAAGAGCATCAGAAGGCGGCGCTGGGACTGCTCCTTCGCTCTTGACTGGCTTCGCCACTCCTCGTCGACGCGGCGAGCGCTTGCTCGCTCTACCTCCGCGCGACTTTTCGACCTCACCACCATCAGAGTCAGACGAGTCTGAATAAATAAACTGCTGCTTGTGGCTGTACTTCTTCATCATCGCGGCGGAAGGAGGCACGATCACGTCTTCGTCACTGTCGCCGTTCGCGTCGCTGTCGTCGTCCGAGTAGAAACTGTCCAAGTCGTTGTTCTTCTGCTTGGGAACCTGGAAGTCTTCCAAGCTCACAGGCTCGTCGGCTGCAGTCTTAAGCGACGTTTTCGCTGGCGAGCTCTTCACTGACACAGCGGAGCTGCCTTCTGCTTGCGCTGCTGCTGATGACTTGGATTTAGTGGATTTCTTCCTGCTCGCCTTTGCTGGTGTCTCCACGTCTTGCTCTACTTTCTCGAGCGACACTGGAGCCGCCTGCTCATCTTTCTGCGACGAAATGCTCTCCGAGTGCGCAAACTTGAGCGGCGCAGTCAGCTGATCCGCCAAGCTGTGGGTACGCTCTGGCAGATCGTCTAGATCTTTCTGCAGCGGCTCGGCTTGCTCGCGCTCAGGCTCAGCACCGGCGCTGCTCGTACCGACTGGAGGTGCGTCAGATTCAACGCGCTCGCCTTTCTGCTCCGTCACGACCACGATGTCACTCCCGGTGCTCGCGTTGCTCTGCGATCGCCCCACTGGCCCTCGCGCCGCACCGCTCTGCGCTTCCGGATCGCCATCGCCGTTGCCGCGAGCGCTGCCGTTGACGACAATGCTGTTCTCCACGGGGTGAGCTGGTGGCGATCCGCCGGGCACTTTTCGTCCTGTCCGGATGTCCGACCCGGTCGACTTGATGTGCTCCACGTAGTCGGAGTACCGCTGCTCGGAGATTTTCGCCTGCAAGTCGTTCTTCAGGTGCGAGAACTCGCCCTCGACAATGCGCATCTGCTGGCGGATCGTCGCGAGCTTGAGTTGCAGGAACGGGATTCCGAAGTACTGGTGCAACGACTTGAGTCCGTAGCAGTTGAGCAGCGAGCACTCAAAATACAGCAGCTCGTGCGGCCGGCGCAGCTGCTGCTGCTGCCGCGAGCGGTCGCTGCTGCCGTAGAGCAGATCCTGGATGTCCTCTTTGAAGATCTTGCGCTGGTTGCCGCAGTCGCGGAAGTTGCCGAGCACGAGGGTCGGGATGTGCACGGGCACTTTCTCCAGCTGCTGTCGCACGTACTCGAGCGTGTGCCACTTTGTCACGTCGAGCAGGAAGATTGCACCGTGGGTCTCTTGGTATACGTCGACCGTCGACGCGTCCACTGTCGCGACCGTGTGCGAGCCATTCGTGCCGCTCGCGCCAGCAATCGACGCCGCCACGGCCGCCGACGCGCGCACGGACGCAAAGTTGCTGTTGCTCTGCAGTGCGCCGAGCTCAAACGGGTTCGCGTTCTGCTCACCATCGCCGGTGCCATCGCCACTCGACCCGTCGGCGCCGCCGTCCGCGAGCGGGTTGAAGCCGCGGTCCACGACGTCCCAGACCTCGCACTTGACGTTCTCCTCCGAGTTCGTGCGGAAGTTCCAGTTGATCGTTGCAGACTGCAGCTGTGGCGTCGTCTCGTGCTCGCTCGGGATCGGCTCGCCCTTGAGCCGGTGGAAGAGCGACGTCTTGCCCGTGCCTTTCTCGCCGCGGATGATGATCTTCATGTTGTACGTGATGCCGCCGCGCACGCGCTTGCGGATCGCCTTGTCCATGCGCTGGATCGTGCGCTCCACCTGCGGGTTCGACTGCTGTCGCTGCAGGTTCTGCTGCTGCGCTGCTCGCGGGGTCATCGAGCCGTTCGTCGTGGCGGAGCTGGCGCCATTGCCATTGCCGTTTGAAGCTGCTGCCGGAGACTGCGGATGGAACGACGTGAAGCTCTTGGCGCGGCGACCTGTGGGTGTCGAGATGGGCGTCGTCGGTAGGCGCGACGAGCTCCCGGCGCGCGCCGCAGTGCCGCCGCCCGCGAGCCCCTGCGGAGAGACGCCGTCGAGGCGACTCGCTTCGTTCCCCATGCTCCTCGTCTCCTCTCGCTCGCTCGTCCGTGCTGGATATGTTGTCACATTCGGGGCAAAAGAGTCCAATTCAAAAAAGAATTGACTAGGAAACCTGAGCTACTAGCTCAATTCATTTTGATAGCTTTGATGTTTGAGTTGAGTGATTTGGGGAGACTAACTACACTCATCCGACGACGTCACTCACTTTGCAAATCAAATGAGCGAGCAGATGAGTCACTCGAGGTGACCGACCGCCATCCTGACCGCGAAGAAGAAGCTCACAACGCGATTCGACCTCCGCAAGCGCAGCAGCAGCAGCAGCAGCGTCCAGTTACGAGCACTCTCAATCGCCGCGCATTACAGAGATGGCGCCGTCGTTCGCGAGCAAGAACAGCCGTGGCCGGCCAGAGCTCGCCTCCTCGCCACCGGAGCACGATGAAGTCTACGGCACGTTCGGCTCGTCCACGAGCACCTCGCATTCTTCTGGAGAAGGAAGCGCAGTCACACCGCGCGGACAAGCGACTCGTCGTGCTGCTGGCGTCGCTGCTGGCGTGATGGTGCTCCTCGCGGCTGCCGGGTTCATCGGGTCGAGCGAGCACCAGTCTGTCGTTGTAGCTCCGCTGCAAGGCGCTACGAGTGACAGCGTCGTCGCCCCAGAGAGCCCCAGTGCCATCATGAGCGACCTCGAGAGCAAGTTCGTGAACGGTATCGACAAGAGCAAGCTCCGCGAGCACCTACACTTCTACTCCAGCGCGCCGCACAGCGCCGGCACGGAGCGCGACTACGAGACGGCCGTGTACACCGCCAAGCAGTTCGAGTCGTACGGCATCAACGCGAGCATCAAGGAGTACCACACGCTGCTGTCCAGACCCGTGCGTCGCCATCTGGCGATCGTGGCGCCACCGACGTCGGCTCAAGTGCTGGATCTGGACGAGACTGTCGTGAAGGACGACGCGTGCACGAGTTCTCCGGACGCGCTGCCGCCGTTCCTGGCGTACGCCGCGACCGGCAACGTCACGGCTCCGGTGGTGTACGCGAACCTGGGCGGACCGCAGGACTTCCAGTACCTACTAGACCAGAACGTGACGCTCAAGGGCAAGATCGCGCTGGTGCGCTACGGCGGCACGTTCCGCAGCATGAAAGTGTTTGCGGCCGAGCAGCAGGGCATGGCCGGCGTGCTCATCTACTCGGACCCGCACGAAGACGGGTACGCGATCGGCGAGACGTACCCGAACGGTCCGTGGCGGCCAGAGGGCTCGTACCAGCGCGGCTCGCTCGACTACCTCTCGATCGCTGGTGGGGACCCGCTGACTCCTGGCTTCGCGTCCAAGCTCGGCGCGCCGTACCTCAAATACGAGGACGTCAACACCGTGCCGCGCATACCTGTGCTGCCGCTGTCGTACGGCCAGGCGCAGCTTATTCTCGAGTCGCTCCGGGGTAAGCAAGCCCCGGCGAGCTGGCAAGGCGCTTTGACGATCGGCGGCGGCTACCATGTGGGAGACGACGACGCCACGGTGCTCAACCTGGATCTGGAGATGGATAACTCGGTCGGTCCGATCTGGGACGTCATCGGCACGATCGATGGCGCGACCGAGCCGGAGCAGCAAGTGCTGATCGGCAACCACCGCGACGCGTGGGTGTGCGGTGCCGTGGATCCGAACAGCGGCTCGACGGCTCTGCTGGAGATCGCGCGCAACCTCGGCGAGCTGCTCAAGTCTGGCTGGAAGCCTCGGCGCAGCATCGTGCTCGGCTCGTGGGACGGCGAAGAGTACGCGCTACTGGGCAGCACCGAGTACGCTGAGGACAACGCCAAGACGCTCACGAAGAACGCCGTCGCGTACATCAACGTGGACAGCTTCCTGGGTCCCGAGATCTCGGCCGCTGGCGCGCCGTCGATCGCGAAGCTGCTCATCGAAGTCGCGAAAGCTGTGCCTGCCAACAAGTTCTTCGGCAACGAGACCGAGTCGTCCCTGCACGAGCAGTGGGAGAACCAGGCTGCTGCCCGCCGCGCCAAGAGCAGCGCTGCGATCGCGAACGCCGGCACGCTTGCACCAGACTACCTCGTGTCGTTCATGGGCTCGGGCTCGGACTTCACGCCGTTCTACCAGCACCTGGGTGTCATCTCGGCCAACCTCGTGTTCGGACTTGAAGGCGGACACTACGGCGTGTACCACAGCACGATGGACAGCGTGCCGTACTTTGAGAAGTTCGCCGACCCGGACTTCGTGACCGAGACGACAATCTCACGCTGGTGGGGGCTGCTGGTGCTGCGACTCGCTGACAGCGCGGTGATCCCGTTCGACTTCTCGACCTACGGGCTCGTGATGGACGAGTCGTTGCGCGGCTTCGAGTCCCAGCTCGCGGCTTTGAAGCTCAGCATCTCCACCAGCGCGCTGCGTGATGCGATCAAGCTATTTGATGCGAATGCGGCCGAGTTCCACGGCAGCATCGAGAAGGTGGAGGAGGCTGAGGACGACACGGCGCGCCAGGCGCTCAACACGAAGCTCATCAGCCTGGAGCGCAAGCTCCTGACGGACACAGGGCTCCCGCACCGTCCGTGGTACAAGCACGTGATCTTCGGCCCGGGCTTCTACGAAGGCTACTCCGGCACGGCGTTCCCGGGCATCGCGGACGGCATCGTGTTCAAGGACGACGCCGAGGCGATCCAGGCGCATGTGGACGAAGTCGCGCGCGTGGTGAACAGCGCGGCCGAGTACCTCGTGGCGGCGTGAGGCTAGCTCATGCATGCCGCAGGCGCGAGGCGCATTAAGTTCTATGGACGAATCGCGTCTCCATCTCTTTGCCGCCTGCCAACTGCTGATTGCGTCCCAACGTGTTGATTGGCATTCATCCACGGTGCTTTCCGATCTTTCCAACGCAATCGCTTCCATTGGCATCGCGGTCAATGAGTGTTCTCAACCTGATAGCCCGCCATTCAGCCGCCCCGTCTTTGCCGCGTCGACAAGCGTTCTGATGTGTCCTCCAAAGTGGAGCCATCGCGGCGCTGCTCGTTGAAGCGGTCGCATCACTTGGTTGGTCTTGCTGCCTCCTCCACACGCGCGGCTCGAGAACGATTTGCGATAGAGATCGGCTCGGACGCAAGCAATTCGATGCAAGCAGTGCCCGACACACGCGATCGCGCATGCCGACGCAGAAAGACTCTCCATTGAAATCCGTCAGACAGACCATGGCGCATCGAAGGGGGACTCATCAAATGGCACCGACAGCTGCTCGGGTGTCGTCACCCTTCATCCGTGTCCGCCACGAGAGTGCGTGACTCGCTCGATGGCGAGCTTCGTTGCCTGCCAGTCTCACTTCTCGTTTCCGCGTGCGAAGGGTACACCAGACACCAAGATGGCGCTCGAAGACTCGGCGACGCCGGATCGCTACGGTACATTTGCGCCTGCGGATGCAGCCACTGCCAGCAGGAACGCCTCGGTGAAGCGCTCGCGCAACATCCGCATCGCGCTAGTGGCCGGGCTCGTGCTCGCCGCCGCGAGCTTCGTGCTGATCTCCTCCACGCGCAACACTCAGCCTTCCCCGCTCACTAGTGCTACCACCTCGACGCCGAGCGTGGGGGACTTGGAGCAGCAGTTCATCAGCAGCGTCGAGCCAGTCAAGCTCCGCGAGTTCCTGCACGCGTACGCGAGCGTGCCGCACCCAGCGGGTACGAAGCAGGACTACGAGACGGCGCTGTACACCAAGCAGCAGCTCGAGTCCTTCGGCATCAACGCGACCATCGCAGAGTACACCACGCTGCTGTCGAACCCCGTGCGTCGTCGTCTGGCGATCGTCGAGCCGTTGACTGCTGCGCGCGAGCTGAACCTGACGGAAGCCTCGGTTGAGGGCGACGCGTGCACCACACGCGATGACGCGCTGCCGCCGTTCCTGGCGTACTCGGGCTCGGGCAACGTCACGGCGTCGGTGGTCTACTGCAACTTCGGCACGCAAGCCGACTTCCAGTGGCTCGTGGATCAGAACGTGACGCTCAAGGGCAAGATCGCGCTTATCCGGTACGGCGGCAACTTCCGCGGACTGAAAGTCATGGCGGCCGAGCAACTCGGCATGACCGGCGTGCTCATCTACTCGGACCCGCACGAGGACGGCTTCACCAAGGGAGCAGTGTACCCCGAGGGCATCTACCGTCCTGCAGGCTCGTTCCAGCGCGGATCAAGCCAGTACCTGTCGCTCGCCGGCGGGGATCCACTCACGCCAGGCTTTCCATCAGTTCCAGGTGCGCCGTACCTCAAGTACGAGGACACCACGACGATCCCGCACATCCCAGCGCTGCCGCTGTCGTACGAGCAAGCAGACTACATCCTCAAGTCGCTCGGCGGCAAGCAGGCGCCAGCGAACTGGCAAGGTGGACTGAGCATCTCTGGTGGCTACCGCGTCGGCGACGACGAAGTCACGGTGCTCAACCTGGATCTGGAGATGGACAACTCGGTCGGTCCGATCTGGAACGTCATCGGCACGATCGACGGCACATCGGAGCCTGACCAGCAGGTACTGATCGGCAACCATCGCGACGCGTGGGTGTGCGGTGCTGTGGACCCATCGAGCGGCTCGGCTGTCATGCTCGAGATCGCGCGAGGGCTTGGCAACTTGCTCAAGTCTGGCTGGAAGCCTCGGCGCAGCATCGTGATCGGGTCGTGGGATGGCGAGGAGTACGGGCTTCTCGGCAGCACGGAGTGGGCGGAGGACCACGCGGAGAGCCTCAAGAAGCAGGCGGTGGCGTACATCAACGTGGACAATGTCGTCGGGCCACTAGTGCTCGCGTCCGGCACGCCATCGATCGCCGAATTCTTGCACCAGACAGCGCGCGATGTGCCTGCGAACCAGTTCTTCGGCAACGAGACCACGGAGAGCTCGCTGTATGAGCAGTGGGTCAGCCAGAATGACGCGCGCCGCGCCAAGCTGCCCGTGGGGATCAACGACGGCACGCTCGGTCCAGACCACCTGATCGGCTTCATGGGCTCAGGCTCGGACTTCACGGCGTTCTACCAGCACCTTGGCGTCATCTCGGCGAACCTCGGCTACACGCTCAACGGCGAAGTCTACGGCGTGTATCACAGCACGATGGACTCGCTCAATTATATGGAGACGCTGGGCGACCCGGAGTACGCCACGCACGCGTCGATGACTCAGTGGTGGGGGCTGCTCACGATCCGCCTCGCGAACGACGCCGTGATCCCGTTCGACTTCTCGACGTACGGACTCGTCATGAAGGAGGATCTCGTGGCGTTCGAGACCAAGATCAAGGCGCGCAAGGACACCAGCGACGTGGACTTCACTGGTCTCCACTCGGCGATTGAGCTCTTCACGACCAACGCCAACAGCTTGCACGCGACGATCGACACGCTGCAACAGACGCTCAGCTCGACCACCGAGGTCGCCAGCATAGCTGTGGACGCCGAGCGTCGCCGCCTGAACGCAAAGCTCGTGAACCTTGAGCGCTACTTGCTGACCGACGACGGCTTGCCGCACCGCCCGTGGTACAAGCACGTGATCTTCGGTCCGGGCTTCTACGAAGGCTACATGGGCACGGCGTTCCCGGGCATCGACGACTCGATCGCGTTCGGCGACAACTCGACGACGATCCAGGCGCACGTGGACGAGGTTGCGCGCGTGGTCACAAACGCCGCTACCTTCCTGACCTCAGCCTAGATCGACAGTGTTGTGAGTACACAAAGACACACACGCAGACTCCTACCTGAATGAAAGACAGTGAGCACCGTTGTTGTATGGAGTTTGCACTGCTTGTAGCCTCCTGCTTGCTGCTTGTGTTGGTGGAAGAACCCAGGCGCAGCCCAGCCCAGCTCAGTTGCTCTCGTACATTGTCTTGAACGGCGGGTTGCCCGGCGTGGTCTGCAGCCAGTTGTCCGCCGGGTACGCCACGTTCTCGCTCTCGACGACGTGGATCGAGTACGCGTGGCGCGAGTGCTGCGAGTGGTTTGCGTTGCTGAAGTGCACGAACGAGCTGTGCAGCAGCACGAGATCGCCCTTCTTCGTGTCCAGCGGCACGCTCTGGCTCAGATCGAACGGCGCGGCCGTCGCGGGCTTCATCTCGGTCAGCAAGCCGCCGTTCGCCGCCTGCTCTTCGGGGGTCGTGCGGCGCAGACGCTGGCGGATCGGCTCCGAGTGCGAGCCAGGCACGCCGTGCAAGCAGCCGTTCTCGAGCGTGCAGTCCTCGAGCGCCCACCAAAAGCCCAGCACGGACTGCGGCTCCGTGTACAGGAAGCTCCCGTCCTGGTGCGCCGAGACCTCGCCGCCGATGCTCGGCTGCTTGAAGATGTACATGGACTGCACGGCTTTCGGACGCTTGTAGCCCAGCGACTTGAGGATCGCCTTCACCTCGGGCGCGTAGCTCACCGCCTCAAACTGCGGGTCCAAGTTGTGCAGGTTGTGGCCGATCTTGTTGATCGCGACCTCGAGCGGCACCTGTAGCGTCGTCTTGTCCTCGCCGAACGCGTGCTCCTCGAAGAAGTAGCGGATTTGGTCCCCCGAGCCGAGAAAGTACTCGTCGTTCATGCGGCGCGACTGCTCGTTCGTCGTGAAGATCGACCGATGCTCGTTCACGTCGCACTGCGCCACGTACTCGCCCGCGCGCGCGCGCAGCGCGTCGCACACGGCGGCGCTGAGCGCGTTGCGGATGACGAGGAAGCCGTCGCGGTGGTACTGCGCGATCTCGGCGGGCGAGAGGCCGCTGGCCGCGTACGACGAGAGCTGCGACTGCTGGGTGGAGGTAGAGAGCGTCATGCTGCTGCTGTGCTTGGAGCTGTTGATGCGGCGGAGCGCGTGGACTGCAGCTGAGCGTGTGCCTGTGCTGTGAGAGAAGAGCTTGTGGAGCATTGCGAGTTTGTCGTGATCGAGGGGCGAGTGGCGATGGATGGCCTTTTTCTGCTCGTGAATGCGAATGACAAGAGCGAGGTGGTCCACATGAATAGCCTTTATAAACGGATATGTACTGGCGGAATCGAGCTCGTGAGCTGCGTTTAATCACGGACGGAGCTTGTATGAACTGATATCCCGCAGGAAGCGGTTATGGATGAATAGATCCTGGGACATAGACTATGCCATTATAGAGGATTGCTGTGATGAGACCAACTTCAACTTTGTCGAGCTGTCCATGGTGCTGGACGAGGAGGCTGTCGGGCTCTGCACTCGGCATGCAGCGTTAAGCGCACGATCTCAGCAGTCTCGATAGATACATAGTCGCCTGCAAGCCTCACGATGGACACACCATGTCACGCGTTCTTCAAGTGTAGCCATTTCGGCTGCAGCTCTTCGATTCCTTGGCCTTCGCAGCACCTGCGGTTGTGAGCATGGTTGTGTCTGAGCGATCGCTCACGCGGTGCCGCAAGTCAGAGACTGGCAGCCGCAGCACCGAGCCGTATGGCCACGCGAAAATGGAAACTTAGGATCCCAAGGCGCTCGCTCCGTGGCGCGGACTGGATGGAAACCACGCGTTGGGGCTGCAGAGCCAAAGTTCTCAGTCCGACTCAGCCGCGAGGCACGAGCGCATATCACGCACCCCACAAGGCTGCATCTACTGGTCCCTTCCCAAACCGACGGGCTCATTAAAGCAGCCACCTCACTGAACTCGCCGAACATATTGCAGAGCCGCAGTATCAGAAAAATGCGCAGAGCGTTCAGGCGGCAAACCCTCAGCCGTGCCGCTCGATCCCATGTCAAGCTCCGCAAGCTATCTGCTCCTACGAAGCAAAGCAGGCGTGAGTGTGAGGGAGCGAGCGAGTGAGTGAGGGAGGAGAGAGCCAAACTTGGCAATCGAGGGCAACCTGCGACGTGCTAGAAACGACTCGAGAACAACAGACAACATCTCA
The DNA here is from genome assembly GCA_023335995.1 of Globisporangium nagaii. Classification (NCBI taxonomy): domain Eukaryota; phylum Oomycota; class Peronosporomycetes; order Pythiales; family Pythiaceae; genus Globisporangium; species Globisporangium nagaii. The sequence continues at coordinate 16,762 of JAADWH010000349.1, forward strand.
CGAAACGAACCTCTCTCAGTCTCGTGAAACGCGGCGAAACGGGTGGTGGCCATCAAAAGAGAGCGCGCGTAGCCATCGCGAAAGGCGTTTCGAAGCTGTAACCGAGGCCGCCGAGTTCTTTCTCCTCGCGAGGCTCGCGCCGCCGCGCTTCTCATAGGCACGCACACATCCAAGTTTGCCCTGCTCAACTTACTGACTGCTCCACCAGCGCGGAAGAAGGACAGGAAGCGTCGTCGCCTCACACAGCAACAGGAGTGGCAGCAGCAGCACGAGTGACAGGCAGCCCACTAGACAACAGGAAACACAAACAGATCGCTTTCGCCCTCGCTCGCTGAAAAATGGTCTCGATTGTATCGAGCGGCAGCAAGAAGACCCCGCCGAGCATCCGCACGCCATCTGTGCACTCGCCCGTGCTCGTGTCTCCGATCTCAGTCGCGCACCGGGTACGTTCTAGGTCTCGTTGTCACCTGCAAGGCTGCGTAGCGGCTCACCAGGTTTCTCTCTCGCATCCGTCTAGAACAAGATGCAGGACAATGACGGCGGCAGCAAGAAAACCAACAACTGGATGCGCGATCAGTGGGTCGCCAACCTCAAGAAGAAGAGCCTGGCGAATGCTGCAGGCGGCGTCGTCCCAGGAGTGCAGCTGAGCGTCGTGCCGGCGGCAGAGCGGACTCCGAGTACAAGCGGAGGAGGGCGAGCGGCCAAGGTGGGCGGTCGCAGCAACAGCCGCCGCAGCAACACCAGCAACACCAACAACAACAACCAGCAACAGCAGCTGACGATCCCACCGCTCACCAGCAACAGCCACTCGTTTGGAGAGAAGGACAACCTGGTAAGGCCCGCTTCTCAGCTCACTCGCGACACACATATCGCGGCGCTCACTGAGTCCTCACGATCTCATTCTGCCTACCCTTAGGGCTTGACGCACCCCGCGATGTTCTTCAACGACCTCGGGTGCTTTGAGATCGAGTCGCAGTCGTTCACGCGCCTGGTGCCGTCGACGGGGGATTTCGACCACCTGCTGAACGGTCCAAGCGACAGCTCGCTGCTCGACAGCAACAGCTACAGCGTCGACGCCACGCCTACCAAGCCAGCAGCCAAGAGCCGCGGAGGTGGCGGTGGACAAAAGAAAACCACCAGGTCGGCGCCGAAGAAGCGCACCAAGTGCTCAGCGCTGGATCTGAGCCAGCCCAAGCCCCGCACGCCGCGTCGCAAGCTCAACTGCGGCAACGCGTTTGAGGATTTTGACACCCTGCCGTCATCAAACCCAACTTCGTCGTCGCAGTGCTTCTCGAGCGTGGGGACACCGTCCAACTTCAACGCCGAGGTATCTCGCATGTGGGGACACGATCTCGACTTTGGCTCGGGCAGCTACGTGGACACTTTCCTGGACCTCCCGACGCCAAAGTCCGCCGAGATGCCGACGATGCAGACACAGCAGCAGCAGCAGCAGTCGTACCAGTCGTCCACGAACATCCTCGCGCCTTCGCACAGCCACAGCGACGACCTCAGCCTGCCCAAGCTCATCCGCACCAACAGCATCGAGCAGGAAGGGCTGAGCCACTTCTTTGAGCAGACGACGCTCGGCGGCGACAGCTCGCTGTCTTCTCAGCACCACCTCAGTCACAACAGCAGCAGCGTTAACGACCTTTACGCTCAGCAGCAGCTCCTAGCTCGATACCCGCCAGCACACCACCATCAGATCAAGAAGAACCAAATCGACCTGGGCTCATCGGGACACCACGTGGGTGGCCCGTACAGCCAGGCGGCGATGAGTGCCGTGGACGAGTGCTTCAGCAAAATCCTGCCGTCCCCACACGCGCCACGGAGAAACAGCCTACTCGCGTCCTCCTCGATGTCGGCGGCGTCGCAGTACAACAGCCTCAGTCGTCTGCTCTCGTCGACGCCGCGAGGGCCAGGAGGCATCCTGCGCACGCCGCGCGGACCCAGCGGCGAGTACAATTTTGATCACAAAAACATGCCCGAGTTCGAGACGCTGCTCGACGAGTACAAGTTCACGGACATCGACCAGGAGCTCGACAGCTTCTACCTCGACACGATCGAGTCCTTTGGCGGCGACCTCGACCTCATCTCGAACTGAGGCAACCCGAGGGCTCCAGACGAAGTAGGTTGGGCTCTTGGAGCTCCACAGTCACCACCACTTTGTATAAAAATGAAAAGCCCTGCAGCTTTGGAGTACACTAGCAACACACAGCACAGCATAACTTAAACATGATCGGTATTCTGTTTTCATCTCGTCGCCTTCTCTTCGCCACAACAGAGTCCACCGATTTCGACACCGAGTTGCAACAGAATCATGGGAAATGGTTGACTTTGGGTTTTCACAAAATGGTTCTCGGAGCACCGACAAAACCTACCTCGGACAAAACTTCAAGATATCACTCTCACTCTCACTCGCCACCAGCAGGAAGCAAAACTATTCCGACGAGAGGTAGTCCGCCGCGCTCTGCACCACACGCGCAACCTCGTCCACGTGCGCCTGGATCGTCGTCGAGTTGTCGCCGAACGCGATCGAGTCGTCGATGCCCGGGAACGCCGCACCGGAGTAGCCTTCGTAGAAGCCCGGACCGAAGATCACGTGCTTGTACCACGGGCGGTGCGGCAAGCCGTCCTCAGTCAGCAAGTAGCGCTCGAGGCTCACGAGCTTCTTGTTGAGCGCCTTGCGCACCTCGTCCGAAGCCTCCGCGTCGTTCTCGAACGCGCTCACGGTCGCATGGAAGAGATCCGCGTTCGCCGTGAACGCCTTGATCGCGCCGTGCAGCGTCGTGAAGTCCACCTCGCGCTTGAGGGCCGCGAGTCTCGTCTCGAACGTAGCCAGATCCTCCGTCATCACGAGCCCGTAGGTCGAGAAGTCGAACGGGATGAGCGCCTTCGTGGCGAGGCGGATCGCCAGCAGTCCCCACCAGCGAGCAGTCGTGGACTGTGTCTCGTAGTGCGGGTCGGCGAACTTCTCGTAGTACGGGATGCTGTCCATCGTGCTGTGGTACACGCCGTACGGGTGGTCCGCGAGGTTAAACGCCAGGTTGGCCGAGATAATGCCCAGGTGCTGGTAGAACGCCGTGAAGTCCGTACCGGAGCCCAGGAGCGTGATGAGGTGTTCAGGGCCGAGCGTGCCGTCCGGGCCGTTGCGAGCGCGGCGCGCCGCCGCCTGCTTGGACCACTGCTCGTACAGCGTCGTCTCGGTCTCGTTGCCGTAGAAGCGGTTCGCCGGCACGGCCTTGGCAGTCTCGTACAGGAACGCAGCGATCGACGGCGTGCCGCCGGCCGAAACCTGCGGACCGAGTGAGCTGTCAACATTGATGTACGCCACCGCCTGCTTCTTCAGGACCTCAGCGTTGTCCTCCGCGTACTCGGTGCTGCCCAAGAGTCCGTACTCTTCGCCGTCCCACGAGCCGAGCACAAGGGTACGGCGAGGCTTCCAGCCAGTCTTGAGCAGCTCGCCGAGGTTGCGCGCGATCTCCAGAAGCACCGCGGAGCCGCTGTTCGGGTCCACGGCGCCGCACACCCACGCGTCGCGGTGGTTGCCGATCAGCACCTGCTGGTCAGGCTCCTCAGCTCCCTCGATCGTGCCAATCGCGTCCCAGATCGGACCGACCTTGTTGTCCATGATCAGGTCCAGGTTCAGCACCGTGGCTTCGTCGTCGCCCACGTGGTAGCCCCCGTGGATCTTGAGTCCTCCCTGCCAGCTCTCCGGCGCCTTCTTGCCCTTGAGCGACTTGAGGATGTGCTTCGCCTGTCCGTACGACAGCGGTAGCGCTGGGATGTGCGGGATCGACTTGACGTCCTCGTACTTGAGGTACGGTGCGCCGAGGTTCGACGGGAAGCCCGGAGTCAACGGGTCGCCGCCGGCAATCGACAGGTACTGGAGAGAGCCGCGCTGGAATGAGCCCTCTGGTCGCCATGGACCCTTTGGGTACACGTCACCCTGCACGAAGCCGTCGTCGAGCGGGTCCGAGTAGATGAGCACGCCGGCGACGCCGTGCTCCTCGCCGGCCATCACCTTCAGTCCGCGGAAGTTGCCGCCGTAGCGCACGAGCGCGATCTTGCCCTTGAGCGTCACGTTCTGGTCAGCGAGCGACTGAAAGTCTTCCTGGGTGCCGAAGTTCGCGTACACCACCGACGCCGTGACGTTGCCGGTCGCGGCGTACGCCAGGAATGGTGGCAGCGCGTCCTTGTCGCTCGTGCACGCGTCGTCCTTCACGACGGCTTCGTTCAGATCGATCTCGCGTGCGTGGGACTTTGGCTCGAGGATCGCCAGGCGGCGGTGCACGGGCTTCGAGAGCAGCGTGTAGTACGTCTTAAGGCTCGCGTTGATGCCGTACGACTCGAACTGCTTGGCGGTGTACACGGCCGTCTCGTAGTCGCGCTCCGTGCCGGCGCTGTGCGGCGCGCTGGCGTAGAAGTGTAGGTGCTCGCGGAGCTTGCTTTTGTCGATGCCCTCCACAAACTTGCTCTCGACGTCGCTGAGCACGCCGTCGAGGCTGATCTTGGACGTCGCGACGATCACGTTGTCGTCCACAATCGCGTCCTGCTCGACGGCGCGGAGCGCGCCGAGCGGTGACGCGCGGTCGTACACGTAGCCGGCGGCGAGCAGCAGCATGCCGGCGGCGCCAGCAGCGCGCAGCACGCGGCTCTTGGTGGTGGTGGAGCTGGCAGGCGGCTGCTGCTCGTGCGTGGCGGAGCGCCCGGCGAACGTGCCGTAGACCTCGTCGTCCTTGGTGAGCACAGGTCGTTTGCCCGCGGGCTGCGACGTGAACGGCGCCATCTTTCGAGCAGTGGGAACTTGGACGCCAGTTGCAGAGTGAGAGAGCTCGCGACGAAGGCAGACAGCGGCCGGCGGGAGGCTCTCAGCTGCGCATGGCTGTTGCTTGATGAGCTGCTTGATGAGTGCCCAGGCGCCACGCACTCGCGATTGCGTGGATTGCGTCTGGGTGATGAGTGTGACGCGGCGCTCTATTTGGGCGTCCTTTTTGATGTGCAACTGCAAAAGTCGACCTGATTCACTAAACGGCCGCCATTGGCTGCTTTTCCACCAATCAAAACCTCCGAAAAGCGCGCGGATCTGCTTCGAGTCTGGTGATTCGCGGAAACAGTGTAAACAGATGGAAAACACACATCAACATACTTGTCATCTGTGAAGCCATCCGGAGCAACAGGCTTCCAGCGCGCTCCTGCTCAGCAGAACTCGGTCGTGGCACGCAGGACGTGCTTCTCGACATATCCAGGGGAGGTAGCAGCAATCGCCGCGACCTCGGGGCTCGGATTGCCTCCGGCAGCCCAGGCCATGCTTCTTCTTGCTGTTGTGCTCTAATCGATCCTTGCCGCAGCCTTCCGCCTGCAGGAGCCTTCACTGCTCTGCAAAGCGCCAGGCGCTGGCCACCTCAGTGGAACCGCACACACCTCTCCGACCAACTCCAGCAAGCAGCACCAGCGAATCGACACAACCAGATGTGTTTCATTTCAGAGTTCGCAAAATCGGTTGTGGCTTCACTTCAAACTCGACACAGCTTGCCGTTGCTCGATGAACAGCAGTCCTTGTCCTTTGCTTTGCAGCCGCGTGTGGCTTACGCCGACACCATGAACTCCGCAGCCTTGACCACGATGTCCGCGACGTCGTTCACGTGCGCCTGGATCGTCGTCGAGTTGTCGCCAAACACGATGCTGTCCGAGATGCCCGGGAACGCCGTGCCCGAGTAGCCTTCGTAGAAGCCCGGACCGAAGATCACGTGCTTGAACCATGGACGGTGCGGCAAGCCGTCGTCCGAGAGCAGGTAGCGCTCGAGGCTCACGAGCTTCGCGTTCCACTTCGTGCGCAGCGCATCCGTGGCTTCGTCGTCCGTGCTCGTCTTCGACGTCTCGGCAAAGTCGCGCACGCGCGCCTGGAAGAGCTCCGCGTTCGCGCTGAACTGCTTGATCGCGTCGCGCAGCTTCGTGAAGTCCACGTCGTCGCCGTTCGCCGTCGCGACCTGTTTCTCGAAGCCCGTGAGATCTTCGTCCATGACGAGGCCGTACGTCGAAAAGTCGAACGGCACGAGCTCGTTGTCCGCGAGACGCAGCGCGAGCAAGCCCCACCACTTCGTCGTCGTCTCGTGCGTGGCGTACTCCGGGTCGCCCACAGTCTCCATGTAGTTGAGCGAGTCCATCGTGCTGTGGTACACGCCGTACATACCCGTGCCGATGACGTACCCGAGGTTCGCTGAGATGACGCCAAGGTGCTGGTAGAACGCCGTGAAGTCTGTGCCCGAGCCCATGAAGCCGATCATGTGCTCCGGACCGAGCGTGCCGTCGTCCACGCCGCCGAGCGCCGAGCGGCGCAGGGTCGTCTGGTTCACCCACTGCTCGTACAGCGTCGTCTCGACCTCGTCCACAAAGTACTTGTTCGCTGGCACCGCCTTCGCAGTGTCCATGAGGAAACCCGCGATCGACGGCGTGCCGCTCGCAGTCACGTACGGCCCGACGACATTGTCCACGTTGATGTACGCCACGGCGTGCTTCTTGAGACTCTCCGCGTGGTCCTCCGCCCACTCCGTGCTGCCGAGAAGCCCGTACTCCTCGCCGTCCCAGGACGCGAGAATGAGCTTTCGGCGTGGACGCCAACCAGTCTTGAGCAGCTCGCCGAGGTTCCGCGCGAGCTCAAGCATGACGGCCGAGCCGCTTGATGGATCCACGGCGCCGCACACCCACGCGTCGCGGTGGTTGCCGATGAGCACGTGTTGCTCCGGCTCGATGGCGCCGTCGATCGTGCCGATGACGTCCCAGATCGGACCGACCTTGTTGTCCATCTCAAGCTCGAACTTGAGCACCGTGGCTTCGTCGTCGCCCACGTGATAGCCGTCCGTGAACGTGAGCGCACCTTGCCACGCAGTCGGCGCCTTCTTGCCGCCGAGCGACTTGAGGATGTAATCCGCCTGCTCGTACGACAGCGGTAGCGCTGGGATGTGCGGGATCGTCGGCGCGGTGTCGTAGTCGAGGTACGGTGCGCCGAGGTTCGACGGGAAGCCCGGAGTCAACGGGTCGCCACCGGCGATCGAGTTGTACTGGATCGAGCCGCGCTGGAATGAGCCCTCTGGTCGCCACGGGCCCGTCGGATACGCATCGCCCTGCGCGAAGCCGTCTTCGTGAGGGTCCGAGTAGATCAGCACGCCTGCCATGCCGTGCTGCTCCGCGACCATCACCTTCAGTCCGCGGAAGTTGCCGCCGTAGCGCACGAGCGCGATCTTGCCCTTGAGCGTCACGTTCTGGTCCACGAGCCACTGGAAGTCCGCCGGTGTGCCGAAGTTCGCGTACACCACCGACGCCGTGACGTTGCCGGACGCAGCGTACGCCAGGAACGGTGGCAGTGCGTCCTCGTTCGTCGTGCACGCGTCGCCCATCACCGAGGCTTCCGTCAGGTTCAGCTCACGCGCCGCAGATTGCGGCGCGATGATCTCCAAGTGGCGGCGCACAGGCAGCGACAGCAGCGGGTAGTACTCCTTGATGCTGGCGTTGATGCCGAAGGACTCGAAGAGCTTGGCTGTGTACACCGCGGTCTCGTAGTCCCGCTTGCTGCCCGCCGGGTGCGGCGCGCTCGCGTACGCGTGGAGGTACTCGCGGATTTGCTTGGGGTCGACGCCCTTGAGGAACTTGCGCTCAGTCGCGGTCGTCGCTGCGAGCGTCGACACTGTGGCGTCGGCACTCGCGGCATTGAGATCCACGACCGCGTCGTCGCTGACTGGCTTTGCGGCGTTGTTGCTCACGATCGCGCTGTTGCCACTGCCGTGCGGACGCGTGACCGGGTCCTGCGCCGTCAGAACGTAGCTCATGGCGAAGAGCAGGAAGCCCACGACCGCCACGGTGCGCAGCGTCGTCGCGTGCGCGCGGAGACCGCCGTCGTGGCGCTGCTGCTTGGGGGTCACGCGCTTGGGCAGCAGGCTGTCGCTGTCCGTGGCGCCGTGGAACGTGCCATAGGCGTCTGAGGCGCTGGCGAGCGCCGCGTGCTGCTGCTTGCGCGCGCTCGAGGGCGTCGGCGCCATGGCTGAGGACGAGAGAGGAGGAGAGTCGACGACGACGAGATGGAGGCGCTTCTGGGCAAATTCTCGACTGGCATGCAGCGACGCGATTGGGATGAGTATCAAACTCAGTGGTTCCGTCCGCCTGTTTTATGCTGTTATGGTTTTGTCGGTCGGAGATCAGCCAATGGCAAGATCCTCGGATGAGTAGACAGTTTTGTCCTGGCAGTTGTATAAAGCTGGAATCGAGTATCCGAGGAACTTGCTGGGTTCTGAGGACTTCTGATTCTGTGCTGGTGCGATCCTTGGACGTTTATCTAGCGGTTTGTACAAAAGTGTCCGATGATGTTGTCGAGCCTCATAGAATGTCAGATTGCTGCAAAAAAAGAGCGGATGAGTGTAGCAGTCCCTCCTCAGCTCTCGCTCACTCAGGCAAATCGCTCCGGCAGCTCGCTGCAGAATACACTCATACACGCATTTGATGGTCGCATCCACGGCTGCGCAAACACCGAGCGTCATGTCTGCATTTGTGCTGCGAGAGGCACCTCGATCAAGAACCCGGAGGTGCTTCTTGCCTTCCCTCTTGCTGTGACCGAGAGGTCGATCTCAAACGCACCTCTGGACGCTCGGAAGCGATCTCGTTCGGGTCGTCACCAGATGCGGGATCCAACCAAAGGTTTCGTTTCTCTCGTCAGCCTCCGGTGGTCGCACCTCGTCATGCTCGTCACCTTCGGCTACCTCTCGAGACACGTGAAACCTCGCGACCAAAGCTGAGAGCTCTGAGGTTCTCAAGCGCCGTGTCCTGCGCACCTTCGTTTGGGTTTGTTCATGCTGCCCTGCTTCCGATACGTTCTCTCAGACTTCGCGGACGTTCTCGCGATGAAAGCAGCCGATGCCGACCTCTCATCGGCATGAGATCAACGAGCGCGCTCTCTGAAGGAGCCAATGAGAAGCTATAAATGCAGATAAATGCTGCCTTCTTCCTGTTCGGCATCGGCTGCCAAGCCCATGGTTCGTTCTGTTCTCCTTGGAAAGTGCTGATGGAGTAGAGTGTTTTCACAAATTAGTGTCTGTAGTCGACTGCACAGCTATGCGAATATTCAAACTCGAAATGAGCCTACGAACAAAGGTCTACCGGTAACTCCATAGCAGCTTCTGTGGAGCTTGTCGGCCGTCCTGCAAGATCTCAACTGCGACACCTCTGACGCCTCCGATTGCCCACTTTCACTTCAAGCCAGCCCAGAGCTCGGACTTCTCCCAGAGCTCCTTGCCGAGCTTCGGGTCCAGAGCTTGCGCCGATGCCTCCCAGGTTTCGTCCACGCGGATGTAGTCGC
>JAADWH010000350.1:0-26090 GCA_023335995.1 Globisporangium nagaii
GCCGCCGAACAAACCGAAAACGCCCTCCTGAATCATTTTTGAATTAGAGTGTTTCCACAACGTTTCAGTCTCGAAGCAAAAAAAATGACAAAGTTTTCGCAAATTTTTGGGTGTCCTCACAGCTTTGGCCAGCACTGTAACAACTAAGCGGACTCGTATCAACACACGCAGCCGTTCTTCCTCTATTTTTCACGTGTTCACATTCTCCTAGAGCTCTACCTTCTCCTGGGTCTGCAGGCGACTCAGCGCAGTCTTCTTCGCGTCGCGCTTGGCGCGGCGCTCCTGCTGCATCTTCTCGCGGTTTGCCTTGAGCGCCGCCTTGTCCACCACGCGCGGCTTGCCTCCATGGCCATGGCCGCGAGGCTTGCGCTCGTCGTCCGAGAGTCCGTCGAAAGCCGCACCCATGTCCACCTTCTCGCGCTTCGGCTGCGGCGGACGCTCCTGCTGCTGCTGCTGCTCCGGCTGCTGTCCAGGCGGACGGTTCTTCTTGTTCAGACGCTGCAGCGCGTTCTTGTTGTTGCGCGCTTTCCACACGTCCTCCTTGCGCTTCGGAGCAGCGCTGTGAGTGCTGCCAGGCGTCGGGCCGTACTTGGTCGGGTTCAGCTGTTGCTCGCGCTCCATGATGCGCTTTGCTGCCGGGTGCTCGCGCTTCTCGAACCCGTTGCCATTGTCGAAGCGCGCTCGTTTCTCGCGCGGCTTGCTGTCGTCGCTGCGCGGACGCTTCTCAGATGGCTTGGCATCGTCATTGCGCGGACGCTTCTCCGCTGCTGGTGTTGGTGTGGACTTGGCGGACACTGCTGGCGTAGCCTGCTTCGGCGCCGCCTTTGCTGTGGTACTCGCTGCTGCTGCTGCTGGCCGTGGTGGCGCTGCCTTGCTCTTGCTCTTGTCTGTTGTTGCCAGGAACCCTGGCATGTGCGCCGCGAGTCCTCGCTGCGGAGCGGCGCTCTTCGGTGGACCGCCTGCGGCAGCACTAGCTGGAGCGCTCTTCTGCACCGGCGCAGCCTTTCGCTCGCGCTTCACTACTGGTGTGTCTACCTCTGCGTCGTCGTCGCCACTGTCGTCGTCGTGACTGTCCTCCGCGCGCGACCGCTTCTTCCCGGCCTCAGTCTGCGTCACAACCTCAAACTCGCCGCGCTTGGTTGCGTGGGCCGCGCCGTCTGTCTTCACGACCACGGGCACCGGCTGATCGTTCGCCATCTCCGGCACCTTCTCGTGCAGGAACATACACTTCTTGCCGCGATGGCACTTGCCTTTCTGGTACGCGTAGCACACGCGCTGCTTCTGCTCGCCACCGCCACTTGCCTTCGGCTCCGTCTTGATTTTCTCTGTCTGCGCGGACTTTGCTGCTGGCTTTGCTGCTGTTCCTTCGCTGCCGTCGTTCGCCTCGCCGTCCGTGGCGGCGCCAGCGCCAGCGACCTTGTGGCTGAAGATGCACTTGTCGCCGCGCTTGCACTCGCCCGTCTGCATGAACTCGAAGCACGAGCCGAACTCGCCGTTCTTGGTCTCGTGCGAGAACGGACACTGGTCGCCCTTGGTGCACTTGCCCTTGCGCAGCAGCCAGCATGGACGCGACGCCGCGTCCGGCGCGTTCTCGTCCTTGGACTTCTCCGCCTGGAACTTGTCCTTGGGCACGAGCTGGCGCACGTTGAGCGTGCGGCCCTCGAGCACCTTCTTGTTCATGTCCAGGATCGCCTTGCGCATCGCCGCGCCGGACGTGAACGTCACGAAGCCGAAGCCGCGCGGCTGCTTGTTGTTGACGTCCAGCACGACCTTCGCCTCGGCGACCGTGCCGAAGCTGCTGAAGAGTTCCGAGAGCGCCGCGTCGTCCATGGTCTTGGGGATGCCCACCACGATGATCTTCTGGCTGTCGTTGTCTCGCATGGCTGTCTGTCTGTGTGTACGTGCGTGCTGCTGCTACGGAGCTCTGCTGTCGCGTGTGTCGTGCAGCGAGCGCGAAGAGATGCGAGCTACAGCGCTGCCCTGCTCGAGACTCTGAAAGGCAGTCGTTGGTGAACCAGTCAAAGCGAAGCAAAGCACCGAGCCCAAAATAGCATCGCCTGGAGCCCAAACTATGCATGGTGCGGAGGGAAACCCGCCTATTGTGCCCAAAGTGCCGGCAATTAACCCAGTGTGCTATTTGGAAGCGCCATAATTTATCCAACAGAATATCGCTGCTTCGTGGCAAACGCGATGCTGCTGATGGTGCAAAATGCCAGCTTGTCCTCGCTCACGACTCGCTCCGATCGATCCCCATTGACTCACTACAGATGCAGATCCTGTCTGCTAAGCAGCTACAGAGCGCGCTTCACTCGCGTCGAGATGTCGTCGTAGACCAGCACTTCGAGCGGCGCGACGTAGCTCTTCGCGAAGCCCAGCCCGTTCTTCGTCGGCTGCGCGAACGCGACCTGGCTCTTCGCGATCTGCATGCCGTAGATGAGCTTGTCGCGCGCAGTGTCGACGAGCCGTGTCGCGACCTTCTTGCCTCGGAACGACGGGTGCACCCAGATCTGGCAAATGCCGGCGAGCACCGCGCGAGCAGTGGAGCTGTGAGGCGTCTCTGGATCGCTTGCCGCTGTTGCTGTTGTTGTTTTCCTGCTGGTGCTTCGGACCACGAGGTTCGACGCCTCGTTGTCCAGCGGGAACGCCTTCTCGACGCGCTCGACAGTGACGCAGCCGACGATCTGCTTGTCCTGGACGTAGATGAAGTGGTTGCGCTGCAAGAACACTGGCTCGTCGACAAACCCGAGCGCGTCGTCCAGCAGCTTCTTGACTTCCAACAGCTTCTTGACGTGCGCTGGTGGATCTCCTCCACGAACTTCGATGATTCGCGCTGTTGTTTCGACCAATTCCATACGACTTGTGAGACTCACTAGCTCTCTATGCGCATGGTGTGCGCGTGATTCGTGAAGCGACACAGCGCACCTTTCTGATCCGGAAACGCTTTCATGAGCCGCTCGTTCTTCCACTGCGCGACGGTGAGCCCCTTCTGGGAGTTCTTGCAGAAGCGCTGGTGCTCCTTCTCGTCTTCCTGCAATGCGTGCAAGACACGTGTGCTCAGTTCACGCAGCCGAAGTGCACGATGAGCAAACAGCGCTGCTTCCATTCGCACGCACCTCTTCTCCGACAGTGTAGAGCAGCCCGCACGTTCGACACGTGGTGTGCTTGCCGAAGCTCTTCTGCCCCACGTCAATGTACGACTGCGTAGTCGGCGCCGCTTTCAGGCGCGATACATGCAGCGGTGGCGATGCTGGCGCAGCATTCGTAGCAGACGAGAGCGTTCTCTGCTTCTTGGCGAAGGGCGACATCGTGAGCTTGGAGGGCAACGATGACTCTCTTGCAGCCACTTTCGCTGGGCTCTCCTTGGCGGAAGCTGCTCTTGCAGGCGTGCGCTTGCGCTTCGCGGCCACAGGGAGCTTCGCGCGCCGCATGAGCGCTGCGTTGATGTCCATGTCGCCGTCCGATTGCCTGCTCCTTTCTTGCGAAATGCTATTGCGAAGCGCTATTGCTCAGTCTGTGTGTGAACACAAGTCCGGGTTTGTATAAGTCGAAGTACCATTGGCTGAAATGTCTGCGCGGGAACCGATCCGGTTCGTCGAAATGTTTAATCGTGTCGAAACGCAGGTTTTCTTCTTTTCTGTGGAGATCCGGGTATGAAGGAATGCGCGAATGGCTGCTTCCATTGATGGCGCTGGCACTACCTGTCTCCTCGGCACAGCCATGAACGCTATGACAGAGACGCAAAGCGGTCGACCTCATTCCAGTACTGCACTTCCTCGATCCGCTCGAGCTCGTCCGAAAGATACCCGGCGTCGCGGATGGTGCTCGTGTAGTCCTCGAGCGACACGAGCGCGCCGTACTTGGCGTCGATCTTCGCGAGCGCTTCGTCCAGCGACGTCGCTTTCTTCTTTACCTTCTTTGTGATACCAGTCTCGTCAGCCTCGTAGCTGCTGATGGAGTCGCTGCTGGAGCTGCTGCTGTTGTCCTCGTGCTTTGCCTCCGCGCGCACTTTTCGCTTCTGTTTGAGCGGACCGGTCGAGCGTTTGCTCGGCGCTTCGACATCGCCGATCCCACGCTTCCGGCGGTGCGTCCCCGCATCGCCAATCAGCTTTTCCCAGAAGCTGGCGTTATGAGTACTGCTGCTGCTATTGCTCGTTGTCGTGGTGGTGGTGGTGCTGCTGCTGCTGCTTTTGCGCTCTTGAGGCTTCGCGGCTACGCTGACTTTCGGACGCGAAACCGTTGGCTGTGGATCTACTGCCGGCTTTGCTGTAATGGTCGTGGGTGCTGGGATCGCTGCCGGCTTTGTCGAGGCTGTCGCGAACGAAGCTGACGATGTCTTGGGCAGCGGACGCTTCTTGCTCTCGGCCGCGACCTTCGCCAGCAGCGTGTACTTGTTCACGGCGTCTGCGATAATCTCCTTCGAGTTTCTGCGTGGCGGATCTTCGTCAGCCACATCATCCACCATCCCAAGTCTGCGCGGCGGGACTTTTCCAGCAACCGGATCCAGCATGCCCAGTCTGCGCGGCGGATCTTTGAGAGCCGCTTGCTCGACTGCCGCCACTGCGCGCGGCGGATCACTGACAGTCTCGCGATTGGCCGCCGCCGTAACACTGCTTGCCGTGTCGCTCGCTACGACTTGCTCGACTGCCGCCAGCCTCGCCTCGCGGCGCTGCAGCCACGCCTTGTACGCGTCGCTGGAGTCCGCCAAGTCCATCTCGTACGCCGCTGGCACGGTGATCGGCGCTCTCGGCACGTACGCCGGCGCCTGGGGGCTCGTGACGGGACGCCGCACCTTGCGCTCTTGCTTCTGCAGCCACTCGGCGTACGCGCTCATGCTCACTTGGTCGTCTGCTGTTGCTGAGCTTCTTGCTCCTGTGGAGCTTCTTGCTCGTTTGAGAGAGCGCGCAAAAGTTTTCGCATTTCAAATTTGCGACTCGCTTATTTCCGAGTGCAGTCTACCCATTGCGAGAGGCCGTGCCTAATACCCTGTATTTCAGTGGTTTTGTATAAAGGGTTTTCTATTTATAGAGTGCTATTCTTAGCTCCACATTTTTGACAAGCATGACCACGAAAGGTCACAGGAGGCAGGAGACGCATCGAAGAGCACCACTCCACTCCGCGCACAACACGAGCAAGCACGAGCGAGAGCGCGCACCGCTGACGCACTGCACCACCTAGCCGGAGCAGCATGAGTTTCCTGGATCGCTTCCAGAACAAGATCGCGACGGTGACAGCGCACGGGCACCTCAAGAAGGCGGACGGCAGCGAGGAGATCCGCGTCGGACCGCCGAAGCGCAAAGCGAAGGCGTCTGCGTGCAGTGCCGACGCAAATCCACCGTCGCAAGGGAAACAGCAGAGCAGCAGCGTTCCTACGAGCGGCAAGGCTGGCAAAGGTGCGCCAGTGCCGCCACTGGCGATGCACTCGACATCAGGGAGCGCTGCGAAGCAGCCGCTGAATCCTGTCGCTGCCAGCCACGGCGGCAAGCAGGGCTACCCACCTCAGCAGCAGCAATACTCGTCACCAAACGCGTCGCCGCGAAACAAAACGGGTCGGGACGCGAACGGCTACGACAACAACCACAGCCACCGCGACAACTACCAGCAGCACAGCCACCACCACGACGCCAACAACATCCCGGGACGGCTGAAGGACGACTACGACGAGCCGCAGTACACGAGTCGGAGCCACGCGACGTCCAAGTCGCCGTCTCCAACCAACGAACGACACCATCGAAGAGACGACCATCAGTTGCGAAACCCTTCAGCACCGGAGCCAGAGTTGCAGCAGCAGCAGCAGCGCAATCGCAGCCCTCGCGCGATCGCCCACGAGACTTCCCAGAAAGAGCTGCGGTCACCAAAGGAGATCAACGAGTCGCGCGTCCAGTCGGATCACGACCAGCTGGCGTTCAGCCGGAAAGCGCGGCCGGTGCAGTACGAGCCCTGCAAGCTCTCGCAGTACAAGAAGGAGAAGCCCGCCGAGTACTACGAGCTCGGCAAGCTGCAGCCGGACCTCAACTCGGACGACCTCGTGCAGAAGCGCGCGAATGCCGAGCGCATCAAGGCGTTCTCCAAGAACCTGCGCGTGATCAACAAGTCGACGCAGCCCAAGAACTCGAACAACGACTCGCCGCCGCCGCCGAAGAAGAAGAGCGCGAGCGCCGCCTCGTCCTCCTCCTCGTCCGCATCGACGCGGACGAAAGCACTAGAGTTCGCCAAGCGCATCCCGAAGCCCAAGCACTCGAGTCGCTCGAGCGCGGACGAGCCCGGAGCGCTCTCGAGCGCGTCGTCGAACAGCAAGATCCAGTCAATCGCGACAGTCTCGCGGCCGATCAACAGCGTGCTGGACGACGACTCGGAGGACGACCAGGTGAGCTCCGAGCTGCAGCAGCTGCAGCTGCGCCACCAGGCGTCGCGCGCGCAGGTGGAGGCGCTCATCAAGAAGGGCTAACGAAACAGCGCTGCGCTCCATACAAACCCGATTTCTATCGCCTTTTCATGCTCTGTCACCATAATAATAAGTATCCTATTCGCAGCAACATATACACCGCCACAGAAAGCGAGATGGTCATCGTCGTCTTCCGGCTTCGTTGTCTTCCTTCCGCCTGGTAATGTGGGCGAACGCAGTCGGGAGCTGAAGATTGACTGCGCTAGCCCCACGCCTGCGTGAGGCTGTAATTCAGAATCAGCACGTCGCCCACTTGGAAGCACTGTCATTCGCGCAGATAACACGGGGGTGTCAGCCAGAGGGATCTCCGAGGCACAACGCCAGCACACCAGCGATCGCGTACCTCGTACAGCGAGCTGAGCTTCTGATCTGGAGAAGGCGCGAACGAGCTATTGCAGTATACGAACTGCACAGAGCCAGTGTCAGGGACCCATGCCAGCATTCCACGAAACGCAGCCTTCGGTGCTCACCAGCGCATCGGTGTCTTTCAGTCGCAGCTGCTTCTTCAGGAACTTGTACACCTGCGACGTCGAAGGGACATCCGCATACACAGCTGCATCAGCACTACACACTGCAGCCAGCACAGAGAGAACTCTGAGCGCGCGCACCACGCTGAGCTGGTCGTGGCCGTTCACGGTGAACTTGGTGCGCTTCATCAGCGGCGCGTTGCCCACCGCGACAAACTGCAGCGTCACTGTTCGTTCCACAGAAACACACCCATGCTACACAGTCAGCAAGGAGCCACACGCGCGCGCATGCAGTGCAAGAAGCCAGCAACCTTTCGCGGGTCCCTCGGGTCGCGCTTGCAGCTGGGGCGCCGCCGCCGCCGCCGCCGCTCGCTGGAGCTCGTCGTCCATGGTCTGTTGTATTGTGGGTTCTTTTTCTCGCTCGTGGCAGCTTTGGCAGTTCTCCTCGACCCCGATCAGAGCAAGGTGTGACGCGCGGTAGAGCGGCCCAGATCTGTGCTATCGCGATGTTTGCTGCGCGCTGGTGATTGTGCCAGATGCCGATCTGGGCCATCCGGTGGGTCCGGCTCGTTTCCCTTTTTTGTGTCGCTGCTGCTGCTGAAGAAGCGCCGCTTGAGGGTGAGCAGACGCGAGACACGAGACGTGGAAGCATTCGCCCAGCAGCCGAGAGCCTCGCGCATCCGCCGCGACACGAGACGACTGGAACGCAGCGCATGCCTGCGACCGAGACGCCTGCGAGCATGGAGTCCATGGAGAACAGCGCGGTGCTGACCGCGGCGAGCACGGGCGGCGGCGCCAGCGGCGGCGCGTCGCTGTACACGGCGGTGATCAGCGCCAAGCACGGCGCGGAGCAGGCGCAGCGCCGCAAGCTCTTCGAGCTCTTCGAGGCCTGCGTACTCACAGACGTGGTGCTCGTGGTGCAGGACCAAGTGATCGCGGCGCACCGCGTGATCCTCGCGACCGCCAGCCCGTTCTTCCACGCGCTCTTCACGAGCGGCATGAAGGAGAGCCGCGAGCACCGCATCGAGCTCAACGAGATCCACGCGCCGGCGTTCCTTGAGCTGCTCAAATACATGTACCTGGGCCAGCTGCACATCACGGGCGAGACGATCCTGGCGATCCTGCACACGGCCAACCAGCTCGAGATGTCGGAGGTCGTCGAGATTTGCTGCAAGCAGCTCATGCTCGAGCTCAACGTGAACAACTGCGTCGACATCTTCCTCTGCTGCGAGAACCTCAAGATGCGTCCGGCGTGTCGCATGCTCGCTCACGCGGCGCGCGCGATGATCGAGACGTACTTCAGCGACGTGTACCGCACGGACGCGTTCAAGAACCTGCCGCTCTATGGCGTGATCAAGATCCTGCTACGACGGAAGCTGCGCCTGCAGGACGACGCTGCGGTGCTCTCGTGGCTCATGCACGACCCCAAGACGCGCAAGATCGAGCTGACGCGCATCATCAGCACGCTGCGGGGTTCAGACGACCCGGATCAAAAGACCACGGCGGCGTCGCTCTCGCTCTATCAGGCGCTGAGCACCAGCGGCATGATCAACAGCAAAGTCCGCGTCGATGACTGCAGGAGCCCAGCCGTCCCAGCGCCGCCGCTGCCACTGACGACAATGGATGCGTCCGAGCAAGCGCAGCTCCAAGATCAGCAGCAACCGGACAAGGACAGCTCCGTAGTGGTGCAGCAGCAGCAGCAGCAGCAACAACAGCAACAGCAGATGACGCCGACGATCTTCGTGATCGGCGGCTTTAACGGCCCGAGTGCGCTCAAGACCGTCGAGTTCCTGGACTTTCACTCGAACGAGTGGTTCGCGGCCGCCAACATGCTCGAGAAGCGCTCGTACAGCGGCGTGGTCGTGAGCGAGCAGCACAAGATCTTCGTCATCGGCGGCACGTGCAGCTCGCGCCACCTCAAGTCCATGGAGATGTACGACCCGGAGAGCAACGCGTGGACGATGATGGCGCCGATGCGGCGATCCAGGAGCTACCTCGGCGCGGCGTTCTCGAACGGGTACATCTACGTTGTCGGAGGGTTCAACGGGATGTCGCACCTTAACTCTGTCGAGCGGTACGACGTGCAGACGCAGCAGTGGGAGGAAGTGCAGCCGCTGAGCATCGGCCGCAGCGGGCTCGCGGTCGTCGCGATGAACGGACTCATCTACGCGATCGGCGGCTACGACGGCCGCAAGCACCTGAAGAGCGTCGAGGTGTACGACCCGCGGCAGAACCAGTGGTTCCCGCTCGCGAGCATGCAGTACGCGCGCAACGGTCCCGCAGCCGTGGCGCAGCTCAAGACGAACAGCATCCTCGTGTACGGCGGCGAGTCGCGTCACGGCATCCGCATGAACACGAGCGAGCGGCTGGACCTCGGCACCGGCGTGTGGCACGACATCGACACGTTCGTGGACTCGCGCAGCGGCCATGTGGCGTTCAGCTTCCTCAACGACTCGTTCCTGTTCTGCCTCGGCGGCTCGAACAAGAAGGACGAGTACCTCGACACGGTGCACCGGTACGACCACCTGACCAAGCAGTGGAGCATCCACTCACGGATGCTCTCGCAGCGGTGCGGTCTGAACGTGGCCGTGGCGCTCACGACCCCCAAAGCGGCGTGCTTCCAGAGCCAGCAGCAGCAGAAGAGCTGCTCACCGGCCGTGACAGCAGCAGCGTCGCCGCCGCCGCCACCGCCAATACCGTCGACGATCGTGTCCCGCGCGCCGATCGCATGAGACGCCGCCAGTAAGTATTAGTTTTTTTAAAAGTGTTTATTCATACGACCAGGCACGCACGCAGGCAGCGCTCGGACGCAAGAGCGGTGCTGCCAGCAGCCTCGCTACCTCATCCAGTTATTTCAGCCGACGCCAGCATCCCTGCCTCCCGGCAAACTGCCTGCAGTCGAACGACGGATGCGTCGTGCACGATCCAGTCGAGCAAGCCATTCGAGCGCAGGGCGTGCTTCTGTGTACAATTATCTCAGCTAAACAGACACCACCACCACAACGAAAACGGATTTGCCCATGATGCGCTTGTCGTGTGAGCCAAAGTCTTGAATCATTCATGTTTCTCCTTGTTTCTCTCTTCATGCACCAGCCTAGGACGCGGATGGTCGTCTCCTCATCTCTTGATGACAATGGCTCGGATACGCACTTGTGTGCACGCGCAATTCGGGGAGGGGAAGAGCCGAGCAAATCCGATTGCTTACACAGCGCCGCCGTAGGCTGAGACGAGCGCGTCGCCATGGAACTTGCGCCATCCGCTCACGAGGTCCTCGTACTCGCGCGGGTGGTTGCGGCTGAACGCGATCGGGTCCTGCAGCAACAGATCAGTAGTCACATGAACCGTCAGCTTGGCTGTAACAGACTCGACCTGGCCGCAAAAACGAGCACTAGACACGAACCTCGGCGAAGCAGACAAAGACCGTGTGGAGCGCAGTGATCACGACGTTCGCGAGGATCATCGCCATGCTCACGCCGGCGATGAAGCCGATCGTGCCCAGCACACCTGCACGCAACAAGCAGCACAGTCATGTGAGTGAGAAGAGCGCGACAGTACAACACACAGACAGCATGTGCTCATTACCGTAAGCAGCGTTCGTCGAGCCGAGCGCGTCAAACCACTTGTCCGGACAAAACTTCGCGATCAGCAAGCCCGCGATGCACGTAACGACGCCGACGCCAATCGCGCCGAACGTCAGCGCGCTCGACGTCAAGTCGTCGTTGATCACCGCCGTCCAGCCGCGGTTCGTGAACAAGTCCATCACGGCCTTGCCGCTCGTCTTGAAGTCGTAGCCGTATATGCCCACGTACACATACGCCCACTGGTTGATGTACTCCATGATGCCCTCCAGGCAGTTCAGGATGCACTCGGCGAGGCACGCCACGCACGCCAGCGCGCCATTGTCGTCCTCACGCGCCTTGTTCTTCAGAATGGTCGCCATCTAATACAGCAACAACAGCAATAACAACGACATATCAGCACATGGAGACAGTAACACAACACCAACAGTGCTCTGCGGCGACCCTACCGTGCGCAGCGCCTGGAGCACGGCGACGATGAGCGAGCCGAAGCAGATCGAGCCGAAGGACGACGTGAGCGAGCGGTAGAGCGCACCGGCAGTCACCTTCTTCGTGCTCGGCTGGTACCACCAGGACGCCACGACGCCGGACGTCGTGCACGTCAAGATGTTCTGCAGCACCTGCTGGCCCCAGTACACGCTAATGAGCATGAAGAAGAGCACGAAGCCGCCGCCGACGCCGCCGCACATGCGCTTCGGGTGGCCCTGCGCGTTCAGCTCGTCGCACCCCGGGTCGGCGTCCTTGAGCATCTGGTAAATGCCGATCGCGCTGAGCGACCAGAGCAGCAGCCAGAGCGTCTGCTTGATCAGCAGCAGCAGTGCGACGAGGAAGATCGCCGAGTGCTGCGACACCGCGGCGCACGCCGTTTTGAGGTTCGCCGACGCGAAGCCGATGCGATCCTGCACCGCGAAGATGTACCAGACGTTGAGCCCGGCCATGAGAAGCATCACGCACGCCATGATCGGACTCACGGCGAACATTGTGAGCGCGAACACGACCGTGAGCCCCACGTTGAACCAAAGTGCGATGCGGATCATGGACTCGGCGTACGCCATGAGGAACTTCATCCAGAGCAGCGAGAGCACCACAGCGCCGCCCACGAGCGCCGCCGAGAGCACGAACACATGCGTGAAGTCCTTCGGCTCGTCGCTCACGGTGCCATCTGCGCCAGGGGTCGCGGTCTGCTGCTTCACGCTCTCCATGAGCGCCGGGACGCCCTTCGCGAACGCGAACACGCCGATCACGGCAACGTTCACGAGGAAGAGCACGGCGAAGAGCGAGTCGTTGCAGTGCGGCGACGGCGCTTCCAAGCGCATGCTGCGCACCGAGCCCGTGCCGGCGGCGTCGGCGTGCTTGCCGCCGCTGGGGCTGCGCGCGCCGCCGGCGAGCATCGGCTCCGTCTCGCTCACAGCCTGGTACATGGTGGCGTCGTCGTCCGAGTCGTCGTCTGCGCGGGCGGTGGTGGCGCGGCTGCCGGTCGCGTAGCGCTTCGCGGAGGAGGACAGCGTGGCTGGGTCGGTGGTGCGAGGCTGCGGTCGGAGCGCCAGCCTTCTCGTGCGTCCGTCTTCCAGTTGGTTCTTGTGCGCTTCTTGCGCCGCGTCGCTATTTTCGAAGAAGGATTTCGAGGACCCATAAAGTGATACCCCGTGCAGATGGCGTCTGCTGTTTTCGAGCTGGAGGTGCAAAGATGACGGCAGAAATACATACCCTTGCTATAGCGATGTAATCGATTTGGCTGTTCTTGACCCATCTGGACCCAATCTTTGGTGTGCTGCCCACCACTTTCGACGCGACAGACAAAAGCGGGGATTCTCTTTAGGAGCACTTGGCGAACTCTATCGCCGGTCTCGTGGGGTCTATGCGCCGTACTTTGGCGCGAAGCCGAGGCGGAAGGCAACTTCCTTGAGGAACATGAGCGCGCTCATAGCGCCGTAGCTGCCCGACGCGTCCATCTGCGTCTCCTCGAAGCGCTGCACGCCGTCGCGGCGCGTGCGATCCTTCTGGTAGAACGACAGCAGCAGGCGGCGCAGCTCCGCATTCGGAGACGACGGCGGCGGCGATGCCGAGCTCGCTGCGGCCGCCGGGTACTGCCCGTTCACCTTCTCGTAGCTCTGGCGCGGGCGGAACGGACTGCTCGCGTTCGCCTGCGGCCGGTGCGGCTCGCGCGCAGTCTGCACGAGCGCCACGAGGCAGCGCGAGTCCGAGTCGCGCTCTTGCTGCTGCAGCGCGTCCAGCACAAGCGCGTGCACCCAGTGGTCGCTGCTCACGCCGGCGGCCACGTGCACGAACACGAGCTGCTTCGCGCTGCCTGTCAGGAGCTCATTCGCAGCCGCCGCGGCTTCCGTCTCGGCGTCTGGCGTCGTGGTGTTGCGCACGCTTTCGAACCCGAGGCTCTGCGCGAGCTCGCACGAGCTGGCAGATGCGCTGAAGAACGCCACGGGCATCTTTGGGAACCTAGCATGCCACAGCGTTGTGGATATCTGGTGAGTATACGCAATGCCCATTCACGCGAGCGCTCGACAGAACGCTTTGATACATATCCAGTATTGCTAAACGCACTTGAACTGCGCAGCGTCGCCATCGCGCTCCACGCTCAGCACGCTCTCCAAGTCGCCTTTCGCGCGCGTGGACTCTGCAGCAGTGGGTCGACGCAGCAACATGAACGAGTCAGTACAAATGCCACACAATCGAGAGTCGAAGCGCAAGAGTATCTCAGCCGCGCGGAGGAGCCGGACGCACCTGGGAGCACAAGAAAGCCGTTGCAGCCGCGCGCCGCGACCTCATCGAACGCCTTCGACTCGGCGGCAGCAGTAGCACTGCTGCGGTCCGCGGAGAGCGCTGCGTCCAGGAACACGACGAGCACCTTGTCGGCGATCACGGTCATCTTCGCCGTCGGTGAAAAAGTTGTTTTGCTCCTCGCAAATGAGAAGCAAAAGCTGATACCAAAGTACCAATTTGAGGCTGTTGCGGGTGAAACCTTCCATAACTGATGCTCTGGGTTAAAATCAGCCATGAGTCGACTGTCGATTTGGTACTTGAGTGTCATGAGTGTTTGGTATCAATTTGATGGCTTGGTGTCACCACCGACACTCGCGCTCGTCACACGCCGCAGCGTGGCTTTGACCTGGAGCAAGCGATTGAGCTCCGAGAGCGAGTCGAGAGGGTCTAAAAAGCCACAAGCAAGTACACACCGCGTCAGTAGCCTCAACGCGCTGTCGTAGCAACCATCGCATCGCAGCCAAGAGGTACGCACCTAGTTCAAACGCACTCCGGTGCGGCATCTGGTTCGGCGTCTGCTCTAGAGTCGACAGAATGCTCGACGTTGTAGTCGAGGCAGAGTTCGCGCGAGCATTCGACGCGTCTCTCCGAGCCGCAGTTGCTGCTGTCGATGAGAGATCAAAACCTAGTTGCGAAGAAGGAGAAAAGGGCTTAGCTGTGGCACAAGCATCGCAAGCAACTCGGATCGTGATGAAACGAAAAAGTGTACCTGAGTTGCTGGTGGACTGCTTGATCAGCAGTGGCGGTGGTGTCGGGACGTCAGGTTTCCCGCTTGCGGTCGCTGGAGGAGTTTGCTGTTGTCTCCCGTTCGAGATCCTTCTCCCTGGTCTGTTGCTGGTTGATGCCTTCTCGCTCGGCCTCTTCCCGCTCAGCAGATCTTTCAGCTCATTCAGCTGTGTATCAGCAAAAGCAGACACACACGAGTTCGCCTCAAAACTCAACCTACTTTGTGGGAGGCAACAACTCAATAGCCCAGCTCACCGACAGCAACCCCGTCTCGAGATCTCTCCGCTTCGCTTTCGGATCTGTCTGTTTCGTCTGGTTGCTGCTGCTGCTGTTGCTCATCTGGTTCGATGCCACAGCAGCAGCAGTTTGGTCGGCGTCCGCAGCAGCTCTGCTGCCTCTGACGCTGCTCTTCCGACTCCCGCAAATAACCTCTCGGATGCGCTCCGGTGCTGGAATGTTTGCGCCAACGCGCGGCAGACTCGGCGATGATTTCACTGCCGCCAGCGTCCCATAGCCTGGGATCTCCTCAGACTCTTCTGGCTCATCGCCAACACCGTTGCTATCGTTGTCGTCTCCGCTCTCTGCGGCTCGCTCTGCTGCGACCAAGTACTCGAGCACCTCCATCTTGTCGCGTAGACTCTGGTTCTCGACGTTCAGCACGCGCGTCTCGTACTCCAGATCCTCGATGCGACGACCCTGAGTCCGCACTCTGTCGGTCAGCGTCTTCTCCGTCGCGTACAGCGCTTTGATCATCTCGACATTGTCGATCACGCTCATCTTGAGCGTCTTTGTCGTCGCGCTCTCACGCGTAGACTGCGGCTTTGTAGCTACCGATGGGCGACCTTGAGCAGCTGTGGATGCCATTGGCTCCTTCGTGGTCGCGGCCGATGCGTCTGGGCTCGACTCGGGTCGCTCGCTCTCTGCTGCAGAGAGCTCAGTGCCGGCCAGATCCTTGCACTTGGAGCACGGCTGGCTCACCTCGCTCGACTGCTCATTCGAGCCGCTCTGCTGGAAGCTCAGGATGATGTCCTGAGCCTGCGCCAGCTGCCTCCGCAGTCCGTCGACCTCCTGTTTGAGCTCGTGGATGAGGATCGTCTTGGGATCCTCGTTCTTCATCGGCTTGTTCGCGATGCACTGCGCCTTGGACGCGTACGTGAGCGTGCTCAAATTCTCGTCAAAGTGCGCGTCGCTGGGCGACAGACACGCGATCATGAGCGTGAGGCTGTTGCCGCCGAGACTGTACTTGAGCAGCGACGTGAGCTTCGAGTCGCGGTACGGAATGTACGCGCGCTCTCGTGTGGCGCTGGCACCGGCAGAACTGCTGCTGCTCTCTTCGCTGAGCGCCTGAATGACCTGGCGCAGCACGAAGAGCGACTTGTTAATCCCGATGGACTCCTGTAGCGTCACGCCCGTGGCGCCGGTCTTGTCGATGCGCTCCGATCCCGCGAGATCCACGAGCGCGAGCTTGCTCTGCAGAATGTCGTTCGGGCTGTCGCTCGGGTCGAAGCTCTCGACATAGATCGTGAAGACGCAGTGCGAGCGTGAGGACGCGGCGTTGAGGCGGTGCGAAGCCATGACTTTGTGGCGAATGCCCTCTTGGAAGTGCCGGATCACCTGCTCGGGGCTCTGGCACTCGAGCACGCGCAGGTTCTCGACATAGAACTCGCGCGCAGCTGACCACCGGAGCTTCAAGCCGCCGCTCGAAGCGCCACCGGAGCTCTTGCCGGTGGCTTTCCGGGGTTGCGATGATGTGCGGGAAGTGCCAGACGATGCTGCTGCCAGATGCGACGGGTTGAAGAGATCCATGATCTGCTCGTTGTAGATCTGCACGAACGAGCACTTGATCGTGAACTCGCGCCTGCCAGTCGTCGCGGCCGCGAGCGAGTGCGCCGAGATCATCTCAAACAAGTTGAAGATCACGCGAGGAATGATCTGGAGTCCAAGGAGATAGTGTGTGTGTGTGTGTGAGAGAGAGAGAGAGAGAGAGAGAGAGAGAGAGAGAGAACGATCTCAGTAGTTCAGCCGCCGATTTGCGCGACCAACAAGACGTACCCCCATGCGAACTGACGTCGGTGCCACGTCTACCGCCTTGGGTTTCGACACAACGCGCTCGCTCTCCCCGTTGCTCGAACCGATGTCTCGCGTTCTCTACAATCCACACCTTGTCACTGTAAGATGCTCGTGGATGCGGAGCTCGCTGCCAGGTTTGGAACGCTGCACTTCGCACCTCATACTCGTAGCCTTCCATCGTGAACGTCTTTCCGGAACCTGTCTGCACAACGCATCCGCTGGTTCAGTCAGTGCAGATCATCGCAAGTGTTTGTTTCTGTGAGTGAGCCTCGTCCGTACCTGTCCGTATGCGAAGATGGTGGCGTGGTACCCCTCCAGCACGCCTGAGAGCATGCTGGCGAACCCGATCTGGTCGTAGATCTCGGGCTGCGCGGCGAGAAACCACAGACACCATGAGCCGCTGAGAGCTCGCAGAATCTAACCGGTTGTCTAGCCACGGGTGTCCAGTACCTGAGTGGTCTGGGGACCAAACACCTGATCGAACACGAAGCTCTTGGCTTCGGTCGCCGCAGCCAATGCTGAGAGCTGCAGCGATTTCCTGGTCATAGCGTTGCCAGACACGACTTCCAGGTGAGCACTGGCTGGCAGGAGTCCTCGTCGCTTAGACACAGAGATTGAGATGCGAGAACCCGTCTACCGTGCGTACCTGGTGCGGTTGATCGCGAGGAATTCGCATGAGTCGTTCTTCTCGATCGCGAGCTTGGGTCGCACGCGCACGACGACGCGGATGCGCGACTGCGCCACAAACAAGCTGGAGCCAGGAGGCACCGCAGCTGGAGCGCCGTTGCTGTTGGTTCCTGTCGGTGTGCCACCCGCTGCTAGTGCTCTCGGCGTCGCGAGAGCCATTGTGAACGAAGAGGTGTCTGTCGATCACGCCAATCGCTTCATTCTCTCTGTTGATCTAGCCGCTGCTCATGGGGATCAGAAGGCAAGTCAGCGTGGTGCGGCTCTTCTCTGACGTGGCGCACCAGTCGCTCGTTCAAGTCTCCAAGTGATCTTCTCGTCTGCGTCTCTTGGTCACACTGCCAGCCACGCGCGACTTTTCGCGATCTTCCTCAAACAGCTCGCGACGCGCGACTTGTGGTCTCTCTCTCTCTCTCTCTCTCTCTCTCCTCTTGCCTCAACAGCAATCCGCGTCTCGCTCCCGAAAGCGCCAACTCATCAGCAAGGACTCCGTGATCCACGAGCCGCCAGCATGCGCAGCGTCTTGGCGTGGAGCGACAAAGTGCCGGAGCGCAATGGCGAGAAGTTCATCGTGCAGGACATCGCGTTTCGCCCCGACGGCACGCAGCTTGTGGCGGCGATCGGCACGCGCGTGATGGTCTACGACGCGATTGACGGCACGCTGCTGCACTCGCTCAAGGGCCACAAGGGCATCGTCTACACGGTGGACTACTCGCACGACGGCAAGCGGTTCGCGTCCGGCGGCGCGGACAACGTCGTGATCATCTGGACGGACAAGGCCGAGGGCATCCTCAAGTACACGCACAACGACGCGATCCAGAAGCTCGTGTACAACCCGCAGTCGCAGTGTCTCGCGAGCTGCACGATCTCGGACTTTGGGCTCTGGGCACCGGAGCAGAAGTCTGTCTCGAAGCACAAGGTCGTGGCGAAAGTGCTCTGCGCGTGCTGGACGAAGGACGGGCAGTACCTCGCGCTCGGCTTGCTCAACGGACTCATCACGGTGCGCGACAAGCAGGGGAACGAGAAGCAGCTGATCGAGCGACCTGGGCCGGTGTGGACCATGGCTTGGACCATCTCGAATGACGACAACGTCGACATTCTCGCGGTCGGCTGCTGGGACCGCACGCTTTCGTTCTACAACCTCAGTGGCGTGATGCAGGGCAAGCCGCGCAAGCTCGCGTTCAACCCTACGAGCGTCACGTACTTCAGGTGCGGGATGGGGACGTCGATGCTGTGAGGAACGTTTGCGACACAACCACTGATGTCTCTGTCTGTCTGAATGCAGCAAGGGCAAGTACTTGCTCGTCAGCGGCTCGAACCGCAAGGCGGGGCTGTACACGAAGGACGGCATCTTCCTCTCCAAGTGCGACCAGCGCCCTCCCATGCTCAATTGACAGCTTGCTTCTCATCCTCACCAACGCTGACGAGCCGTGCTCTTGCTCTTGCATGCATACAACAGCATCTGCGAGATGGAGAACTGGATCTGGGCGATCAAGGCGCGACCCAAGACGAATTTCGTGGCTGTGGGCTGCGAGGACGGCACGATCGCCGTGCACTGCCTCGTGTTCGGCACCGTGCACGGCATCTACCAGGAGCGCTACGCGTACCGCGAGAACATCACGGACGTGATCGTGCAGCACCTCATGACGGAGCAGAAAGTGCGCATCCGCACGCGCGACTGCGTCAAGAAGCTCTCGGTCTACCGCGACCGGCTCGCCGTGCAGCTCTCGGACAAGATCATCATCTACGAGCTCGAGGCCGAGTCCGGCGGCACCGCGAGCAGCTACGAGATGCGCTACCGCGTGAAGGAGCGCATCGTGAAGGATCTGCCGTGCAGCCTGCTCGTGGTCACGAGCTACAACTTTATCCTCTGCCAGAAGCAGAAGCTTCAGCAGTACGACTTCACGGGCAAGAAGGAGCGCGAGTGGGTCATGGAGTCGCTCATCCGCTACATCAAGGTCACCGGTGGCGCCAAGGGCAAGGAGGGGCTGCTCGTGGGGCTCAAAGACGGCTCGGTCTGGCAGATCTTCATCAACAACCCGTTCCCGATCCCGCTGATCCACCAGAGCAACCCGATCTCGTGTCTCGACATCAGCGCCAAGTACGTGGGAACGACTGGTTGTCGTTGTCCTTCTCTTGCTGTGTCCACCGTTGACTGACACATGCATTTGTTTTTTGGCTGTTTCCCTCATGTGAATACCTTGTCTTGCTAATCTGTTCTGTCGTGTGTGTGTGTGCCACAGCCGCGAGAAGCTCGCGGTGGTGGACGACTCGCACAAGTGCATTGTCTACGACCTCGCGACGAAAGAGATGCTCTTCGAGGAAAAGGACGCTAACAGCGTCGCGTGGAACACGGAATTCGAGGACATGCTCTGCTTCGCCGGCAACGGGCAGCTCAAGATCAAGACGGGCAACTTCCCGGGCCACGCACAGCGCATGCAGGGCTTCGTCGTGGGCTTCACGGGCTCCAAGGTTTTCTGCCTCAACTCGCTGTCCGTGCAGACGATCGACGTGCCCCAATCGGCGCCGCTGTACCGGTACCTGGAGCAGAACGAGTTCGCCAAGGCGTATCACGTCTCCTGTCTCGGTGTGACCGAGGCGGACTGGCGCCTGCTCGCGTGGGAAGCGCTCAAGAGCATGAACTTTGAGATCGCGCGCAAGGCATTCATCCGCGTGCGCGACGTGCGGTACATCGAGCTCGTGAACGCGCTCGAGCAGCGCAAGAAGCAGCAGCTGCCGAACGACGAGACGGCTGTCGCCGAGACCGACGGCGCGAAGAAAGTCAAGTCCATGCTTCAGGCTGAGATCATGGCGTACCAGTGCAAGTTCCAGCTGGCGGCCAAGCTCTTCGCGGACTGCGGCGAGGCGCAGACGGCGATCAAGATGTTCGCCGACCTGCGCATGTGGGACGAAGCCAAGAAGTTCGCGGCGCAGAGCAAGATCGTGGACATCAAGCAGCTCGTGCAGGACCAAGCCAAGTGGGCCGAGGAGGTGCAGGACTGGCGTGCCGCCGCCGAGATGTACACTGCGAGCGGCAACACGCTCAAAGCCGTGGAGATCATGGGCGAGCGCGGCTGGTTCGACGACCTGCTCGAGATCGCGCAGCGCGTGGACACGAGCGAGACGAAGATCCTCTCGCTCTGCGCCACCTACTTCCTCAAGGCGGACAAGTTCAAGCACGCGCGCGACGTGTTCCTCAAGATCGGCGACTTCGACTCGCTGCTGAAGATGCACATCCGGCTGCAGGAGTGGGAAGAAGCTGTGCGGCTCGCGCAGAAGCACAAGGATCGCGTGAAGAACGTCGAGGAGGTGTACGTGCCGCACGCTGAGTGGCTCATCAGCCAGGACCGCTTCGACGACGCGCTCGAGGCGTACACGAAGGCGAAGCGGCCGGATCACTGCACCAAGCTGCTGCTGCAGCTGATCGACAACGCCGTGGCTGAGCGACGCTTCCGCGATGCCTCGCACTACCACTGGCGACTCTGCGAGCAGCAGCTGAGCGCAATCCGAGCCCCAGACCCATCTGACTCTGCGAGCAGCAATCCTGAGGCGAAAGGCAGTGACGGTGGCGACGGAAAGCAGCAACAGCAAGTTCCGGACGCCACCAAGGCGCAGATCGCCGCGGCACTCGAGAACGAGAACCTCTCGGAGATCTACTACGCGTACGCGATGATCTACTCGTACACGGACGACCCGTTCACGACGCTGCTGCCGGAGTCGCTCTTCCACTCGGCGCGCTTTCTCATCAACAAGCTGAGCAAGACCGGCGCTGCCAACGGCAACCAGACTCTGTCGCCGCCTCCGGGCGTGTCCATGGGCAACATCTACTTCACGCTCGGCCACCACGCGCTGCAGCTCGAGACATTCAAGCTCGCGCGCCAGGCGTTCGAGAAGCTGCTGCAGATGAAGCTGCGCGCCGAGTGGCAGAAGCAGGTGGATCTCACGTCCATGACGCTGCAGACCAAGCCGTACTCGGACAAGGACGAACTGCTGCCGGTGGACTACCGCTCGTCGTCCGTGAACCCGCTGCTCAACCCGAACGGCACGGGGGATGTGTGCGTCAACTCGGGTCACCCGTTCGTGCGCTCCTTCGTGTCGTTCGAGAACCTGCCGCTCGTCGAGTTCCAGCCAACGGTGCGTGCTGCGCTCACAGTCGGACGCTGTGCGAGATGGTGGGTTGGGAGACACTCACCTCTTTGATTGTGCGTATCCATGTCTATTTATCTTGTGCAGCCTGGGATCTCGGACGAGCAGGCTGAGCAGCTCATCAAGACGCATCCGAACCAGAGCTCGGACGCGAAAGGATCCAAGAGCGACGGCGGCTGGAAGGAGACGGACCACGGTGACGGCACGCAGACCATGAAGTTCGGCGACGACGACGACGAGAACAACGGTCGCCGCACCGCGAACGCGACCAGCGATCTCTTTGAGCTCGCGCTGAACCGGCAGGCGTCGTTCGGACCGAGCAGCACGGGCCACCGGTCGGCCGCGGCGCAGTACCGCGTGCTCCAGGTGGACGAGCGCGTGCTGCTGAGCCTGAATCCGAGCGAAGTGTTCATCGTTAAGTATCCGAGCGCGCTCGTGCGCTGCAAGTACTTCAAGAACATGATCCCGGAGATCAAGATCCACCTGTCACCGCACTGCCGCCGGTTCTTCCACGAAGAAGACTTTGAGTTTGAGTACCTCAAGGCTGGCCACTGTCCCTGCTGCCGCGTGCGCGAGATGGCGGCGCTCAACGACAACAACAGCGGCGAGGACGACAGCTAGAGAGCAGCACGCATGCACAGCAGTACATGGCTTGGGGCGTTCGCACACACTGGAGTATAACATCAACAAACGCGACTGTATTGAGCATTCCTTCCCAGTCAACCATTTTCCATGACGATGTGGAATCGGTTCGAGGGCTTTTACGCACGCTCACTTCCAACACCGGATCTCTAGGCGTGCGAGAAGGAGCTCGCGCGCTTGGGGCTCGCAACGGAGCTCCTGCGCTGGCGCACGCCTTCGTCGAGCTGGTCCCACTGCTGCTTGCGACCCACGGGCGTGAGCAGTGCGGTGGCCGGCGAGCGCGTCATCGGGTTGTACCCCACGGGGGTGTTGCCGCCTTCCGCCATGGCGAACTGGAGCGACTCTTCCTGCTGCTCCTGCGCCTCGTCCTCGTCGACGTCGTCCGGGTTCGCCTCCATCGTGTCGACCGCCACGCGCGCCATCTCGACCCAGTCCGTGCGCGAGAGCGTGAACACGAACACGCAGAGCTTGATGACCTCCATGACGCAGATGCCGTACCAGAGCGCCTCGAAGCCGTAGCCGAGCACGACGCCGCCGATGTACGCGAACGGAAGCTCGATGAACCAGACCGAGAGCGAGCTCGTCCACGCAGTGACCTTCACCTGCCCCATGGCCGTGAGGATCGACGCCGTAAGCATCTCGATCGACTCGATCATGTACGCGCACACGAAGATTGGCTGCACGAGCATGCAGAGCTTGAGCAGGTCGTCGTCGTTCGTGTAGATGCGGAAGATCCCCTCGTGGAAGCTCAGCGTGAGCGTCGCGAGCGTGATCACCGTTACGATCGTGCACAGGAAGCCGAGCATGCCGAGCGTCTTCGCAGCCTGCGGACGGTTCGCGCCGAGGTAGTTCGCCACGCGGATCTGCGTCGCGCAGCCGAAGCCCCAGAAGAGTGCCCACAGCAAGCCCCACAGTCCCGAGATCACGGCGTTCGCGGCGATGATGTCCGAGCCGAGCTTCGCCGCCACGAGCGACAGCGCCGAGTTCGCCAAGCTGGACACGAGCGAGTTGCTCGCAATCGGTCCGGCGATGCTCAGGAACGTCGTAATGCGCTCGGGCGTGAACGCGTTCCAGTCCCAGCCGCCCCAAGCTTGCAGGTGCGTCTTCTTGTACACGATGCAGTACGAGATGAGCGCGATCGGCTGGAACCACGACGCAATCACGGTCGAGAGCGGCGAGCCGTCGAAGCCCATGCCTTCCCAGCCGAAACAGCCGTAGATCAAAAAGTAGTTCGCGGCGATCGCCACGCCGATGGACATCGTGCCCACGACGGTCGTCGGCGCCATGATCCCCATGGACTGGAAGTACAGCCGCACGCACGCGTACACGAGCGAGGGCCAGATCGAGAACGAGAGGATGCGCGCGAAGCGCACGCCGAGTCGGACGACCTCCGGGTCGCTCGTCGAGCCCTCGAGCGCGATACCGACGCACCAGTACCAGATGAAGACGGGCACCATGAGCACGCTCGTGATCACGAGCCCCATCTGGAGCCAGATGCCCGTGAGGTTGCCGTTCTTGGCTCCCCACGCCTGCCCGCAGAGCGTGATGAGCGCGGACGCGCCGGCCCACACGCCTGTGAGCGGCACGCTCGTCCAGATCGACGCCAGCGACGACGCCGCGAGCGCGTTCGTGCCCAGGTGGCCCAGGAACGCGCCGTCGATCGACGTGAGCGCAATGCGCGCGAACGTCGACAGGCTCACCTGCAGCGCCATGGACGAGAGCGACAGCAGCTCGGCGCGCACGTCCACCTTAGGCTCCACATACTGCAGCGGTTTCGCGGTCTTGAGCAGCAGCGGGGACTTCTCCTGGCCACCCATCGCGGTTGATTCACTGGCGGTTTCGCGCGCGCGTGTGTGTGTGCGGTCTGGTGCTCGTTTACGGGAATGAGCTCTTCGCGGGCGAGGGATCAGGCGGCGGCGGAAGGCAGCGCCGAGCAAGCGGACTGCGGACTGCCTGTCGTTGGTGGTGGAGGAGTGCGAGTAGAGAGAGTGAGAGAGGGACAGAGCAGCGCCACGCATCAAAAGAGGCCGCGCGCTCAAGCTCAAGCTGGACGCCGAACAAAAGCGCTGGTCATGAAACGGCTGCGGATTGCGAATCAAAGCTGACACCGGGTTAGGCAGGGAAGCGCACGGTGGCGAGACCGCAGAATGAGACAGACGACGCGAGCGGTATCGAGTTGCACAGCCCAGTCGCGAGCGCTTCTGTGTAAGTCACACATGTCGCATCGCGCTGTTATCAGTATCCGAATGCTGCCCCACGGGGCTGCAATACATCTGGAAGCAATGTAGCCATCTCGATTTGCCATGATAAAACACTCGCATGCACAGGGCTGTCCACGACCCGGGAGGCACTGCAGTCGCTGCGCTCTTGCTACAGCATCCATGCGCTGCAGCACTCCTGCGGCAGGTCATCCTCGATCTTGCACTGGAGCAGAAGCAGCATGCTCTTGGACTTCTCGGTTCGCAGTCATACCGTGACTGCCATTGTTCTTACAATGGAGAGCTCGGTGGACATGGAAAGCACGCTCAGCACCATCACGACACACGCGTTATGTGTTCTTGCGGATGAGAGGCTTGTGGCGCTCGTGCAGCTTGCTCGTGCTGAACTCGTTGATTAGCTCGAGTGTGCAGAACTGGCGGAACATGCACTCCAGCAGGCTTCACCGGCACAGTCAGACGCTTCCTGAGGATCCCGCGGGTGTCCATGTTGCTCCAGTCGCCGAAACCGACGGGCGTGCATCGTCCTGCTTGAGCCGTCAGCGTCAGGCAGTCTGGAACTGCGTCCTGCCTCCAGCTCGAACTCCGATACACTGATCCGCTGATTCGCATCTTTGTTTGAACAGACGTTTCCCATCCAACAGCATATATGTCCAGCGCCTCGAACCATTTCGTCGTCCTCCCATGCATTTCGCCTCACACGCAGCCTGTCTGAACGCATATGTGGATAACGCAACCACATCTCATGCAAATCAAATCATGGTGGATGTGATGAGGGAGCGAGCCACAAGCATTTTCGAACTGCAAAAGCGTCACTGATGATGAGTGTGCGACAACGCGCAGCCTTTGCTCGCGAATGCGCAGCCGGCGCGCAGCCATGCCATTCCCCCATTCCTCCTCTCGCGCTCAAGCAGCCACGCAGCTACGCACCGCTGCAGCCATGGCGTCGAAGGAGACATCGCCGCTGCTGCTCAAGCCCGAGCCGTCGTCCTCTGCACGCGCGCCAGTGCCTGCGCCGTTCGAGCCCGAGGTGGACATCCGCGCCGAGTTCCTGTCGCTGCTGTCCATGGCGCTGCAAGTGAGTCTGTCCACGTTCGCACGGCTGGCGCTCACGTCCGTGGACTACGCGTTCCTGGGCCACCTGGGCACGAAAGAGTTGGCGGCCGCATCGCTCTCGACCGTGTGGACGAGCGTGCCGCTCATGGGCGTGTGGGCTGGCGCCGGCGCTCTCACGACGCTCTGCGGACAGGCGTGGGGAGCGCAGAACCGAGAGCTCATGGGCGTGTGGCTGCAGATGGGGCTCGTGCTCGCGACAGTCTTCATCATCCCCGTCTTCGTCTGGTATTGGTTCGTCGGCTACGCGCTGGCGCTCTCGACGGACGATCCGGAAGTCATCCGGCTCGGCAGCAGGTTCGCGCGCATCATGTCGTTCGCGTCGTGGCCCGCGGTCATGTACGTGTGTGTGCGGCTGTACTTCCAGTCCATGGGGATCATGGCGCCGACGACCGTCGTGGGCACGATGTCCATCGGCGTGGCGATCGCCGCGAACTACTTTTTGATCTACGGCTGTTTCGGCTGGGAAGGCATGGGCTTCGACGGCTCACCTTTGGCGACCGTGATTGCGTCGTGGTTCCAGCCGATCGCGCTCGTCTCGTACTGCATCGTGTACAAGAAGATGCATCTGCAAGCCTGGAATGGCTGGGATCTCAACGCGTTCACGCCCGAGCGCCTGCGCACGTACGCGGCGATCGCGATCCCCGTCGCTAGCAATAGCTTGGTGTCGAACCTGGCGAGCTCGGCGCTGTCGCTCATCGCTGCGAAGCTCGGCTCGGACGTCATCGCCGCGAACGCCGTGATCTCGGGACTGTGGAAGCTGCTGTGGGCACTCTTCTGGGGCTTCGGCTGCGCGACGCAGATCCGCGTTGCGAACTGCCTCGGCGCAAACCGTCCGCAGGCTGCCAAGGCGCTGAGCAAGCTCGGCTTTGGCTGCACGATCGTGTGCGTCGTGCTGCTCGCGGGCTTGACGCTGTCGCTGCACGAGAAACTCTTCCACCTGTACACGACGGACGACGACCTGCTCAAGCTCTGCATGCTCGTGCAGCCGATCTTCATCACGGGCTACATCATCCAGTCGATCGAGATCCTCACGTCGTCCGTGCTCACGGCCATGGGCGAAGCGAAGATCGTCGCGTGGACCAGCACGATCTCCACATGGTTCATCGAACTGCCGATCGCGTACGTCGGCGGTGTCGTGTTGGGCTACGGCTTCCCCGCGCTCTGGTACTCGATCTGCATCATGGAGATCGTGAAGCTCAGTGTGTACTTGATCGCACTGTACCAA
>JAADWH010000351.1:0-26074 GCA_023335995.1 Globisporangium nagaii
CGCCGCTTGGTGCTCGTGCTTGAGATCCCAGATGTCATGCGGGTCGAGCTGCTTGCCGTTGCCGACTGCCATCAGCGGAGTGACCCACGAGAGCAGCAGCTTGGAGTACCATGGAGCGCTGGAGTGGGGGTGGTAGTGGGGCGAACCCCCTCTTTGCGGTTGCGGCGAGCCGCTGAACGTGGAGTACCTTGCATTCGCCATGGAGCTGGAGAATTGGAAAGTGCGTTTCTCGTGGTGTCGAGGCGCGCTCGTCGGCTAGCCGGCGCGCTTTGTGTCTTTTTCTACTAGTAGTTGGTCCGTCCGAGGAGAGGCAGTGTCAACGAGGAGGACGAAGCACTCTGTCCAAGGGGAGGCAGCAGGAGAATGCACTCTGCGCTGTTGTCAGAGAGCTCGCTCCAGTGCCCACGAAGCGAAGCAGCCGGCGCTGATGAGTGTTGCGTTCCTGGCAAGTTCTTTCATCCTGTTGCGAGTCGAACACGCGCGGCCGTGAGCCATGTGGTGGTACATAGCCAGGAGCTTCTTATCGTAATCGCGAGCTGATGATCAGGATCGCCCGTCTCTGTTCACATCAATCGACATGACAGCGACGGCGGACCATGCAATCGCGTCCCGCTCAGCGCGGCAAGTGGATCCCCGTGCCTATGATTGCGGCAGTCAAGACAAGAGATCTCGAGAGCTTCGCGTTGCGGTGGACTTTGATGTGTGTTCGCTTCGGCGATGGCGACGACGACGGCGTGTCCAACGCCTAAAGAGCTCAGCGCAGCTGCGCAGACAGCGAACGAGTGGTTCTCAAATTTTCAGTTGTTTATGTGTCCACGCCGGACTGGTTCTCGCGGCGTCGTGGACGACCAACGAGCTCGGCCTTCCGCTGCGGCTGCGATAGGTGAGCTCGTGCCTTGCGACAGCTTACCCTTTCCTACTGGCCGCTCGCTTCGGCCGAAGCTAACCCATATTCAGATATGT
The DNA here is from genome assembly GCA_023335995.1 of Globisporangium nagaii. NCBI lineage: Eukaryota > Oomycota > Peronosporomycetes > Pythiales > Pythiaceae > Globisporangium > Globisporangium nagaii. Next base: position 964 of record JAADWH010000351.1, read on the forward strand.
CGTGATCGAGCCGAAGGCAAACACCGATGTTACTTTGCCTTCGCACCATGAAGAGCCGAAGACCTGTCTCGCTGCTGGAGCGGCAACCAATGATTTGACACAAGCCGCCACCTTCGTCGACTGCGCAGGACATGCGCCGTGCAAGGAGAGATGTCACTGTGGGGATGTTCGACGATGTGTGTTGGATGCATTTCGCTTCTCGTTAGTCATCGCGCAGCTCGCATGCGTGGTGGTTGTGTGTGTTTTTTTGTCGGTGCAATGCTTCGCTGCTCTGAGCTCCAGCGCTTGCCCAGGCGATCAGTGCTCGGAGGCTTTTCTTCCGATCGCGCTGAGCTTGCTGTTGAGTGTCCATCGGAGCGAGCGAGCGAGCGTGGCTGTCTGTCTAGCTGCTCTCGGCTCGTTCGGTGGCTCCTTCAGTCGTCTGGCTCCTTTGTTTTTCTCAGCTGGCGAACGTCAGACGTGAAGGAGGAGCAACGAGGGGGGACCGTCCGCCTTCTCCATTCGAGGTTGTTCTCGCACGCACGGGCGAACAGACGAAGTGGTCCAGCCACGCACAAAGCCAATCTTCATGGCCAGAGGCGCTCAGCTGTTTGTCTGTCTGTTGCCACACCCATCCAGGTTTCGCTCTTCACGGCACCCACGAGATTGTCGACTCTTCGTTGCCAGCCAGTCCGCCCACTTGGCTCGTTGGTGGGACTCCCACGTGCTGGGTGGACTGACAACGAAGAAGAACCAACACTCTTGCAGGCGAGCCCCGCACAAGGCAGTGAGACTCCTGCGTGCTGGGTGGACTGGGAACGGGAAGCGTCGACACCTTCTGGCGAAGTGAGAAACTGAACTGACAGGGATGCGTGGACAGCCTGGCAGTTGCTAGCGTTTGCTTTTGGGTGCCACGACAGCGAAAAGCATCCATGAGCGGAATGACGGCTTCGAGAACGCGAGGCGCTCGTTCGCCTTATCGCTTGAACGCCTCCTCCGTCCACTTCCGTGCATCGACGCGATCGCGATCTTTTGCGCGGCCATCATTCAGGAGCGCTCGCAGCTGACAGGCTCGCAGGAAGAAGCTTCGTGGCGTCGAGGAGTTGTCCTCATCGAAGTACAGATGAGAGCGCGTTCACCGAACGGGTCTAACCCAATAACCTGATATACTTCATATTTCGATCACGGATAGATTTATACAGGTAAATCAGCAAATGCACTAAGATAAGATAATTTTGGGTTTTGAATTTCAAAAATGGGCTATAAATCATGTGGCTTTCCCACTTCAACTGAAGTGCTCTTTGAATCCATCCACCCGTTTGTCAATTTGAAGCGCACAAGACAGTCAAGCAACACAGAGAACCAACAAGCAACACGCGCCGCCGACATGAGTACTCGCGTTCGACTGACCAAGCACCAGCATCTTCTCATCTGCAGGAAGCACAGCGAGCGTCCTGAGTGGACGTACAACGAGTTGGCAGAGTGGGCGCGGGTCACGTTTTGCTTGACCAAGTGCCCTGGGAAGTCGACGATTCTGGACATCGTGAAGAACGAGACCAAGCTCCCGAAGCTGTCTGCCGACTGCTTGTCTAAGCAACGACTCCGCTCTCGCCACATGGTGCGTCTCGACGAGGCTGTGGCTGAGTTTATGATTGAAGCAGAGCTGTCCAAAACGCCAATATCTGGCAGGAAGGTCATCCGGGCTGGTGCTGGGCTTGCCAACGAGCTTCGGATACCGCAGCGTAGCCGGCCGCGCTTCACGAGAGCTGGTTGGCTACGTCACTTTTTGGCTCGCCACAACTTTTGTCACAAGCGAGCGCATGGTGAGATCGGGTTCGTAAATGTGGAAGAAGCGCTGAAGCACGTCGCGCAGCTCCGCAAACGTATTGGGCAGTTTCATCCGCAATATGTGTACAACATGGATGAGCCTACCCTGTACTACAAGGCAGTCCCTCGCTCCTCCATCTGTCTGAAGAAGGCGCCGACACTCAAGCTCAACAAAGCCCGTATCACGATTGGCGTCGGCGCGAACGCTAATGGCTCGGACAAACTGCCGCTTGTTTTCCTCGGCAAGGCCGAGTGGCCTCGCTGGCTATCGAAGAAACCCATCGACGTCCAGTACGTTGGAACGTCGAAGGGCTGGATGACGGCTGCCGTCTACCAACAATGGCTGATCGACTTCAACAAAAGAATGCAGCTAGAAGAGCTCCAAGTTCTTTTCATCGTCGACAACGCGCCATCGCACATCCATTGCGGCGTCTCTCTCAGCAACGTGACAGTTCTGAAGCTTCCTCCAAACACGACATCATTGCTTCAGCCCATGGACCAAGGAGTGATTGCCAGCCTCAAGCGAGAGTACTTGAATATGAAGACATAGGTAGCAGTTGAACGTTTCCTTGACGAAGATAAAGATCCGTATCGCATCTCTCTCCTTGAAGGAATTGAGCTGTGTCAAGATAGCTGGACGAGTGTCCAGGCGGATAACATCAAGAACTGCTGGTCGCACGCAAAGCTGTTTGTTGACAGGTCGCAGATTCATTGCATTCTTAACTGAGCAAAATTAACATAAGCCAATACATTTGAGTACTGGCTGCATTCGAGTCACACTTCAATCGGACAAGTTCTTTTCGAAATAATAAAAATCAGGCGTTTGGTGAACGCGCTCTCATCTGTATTTGCTCATCCACCACACGACATGATTATGGTGTTCCAAACCGATTTGTGCCGCGTGGCTCTGTTTGGAACGAACGCCTCGAATGCAACGGTGTGGCTATAAACTGGAACATACTCGTCGTTGTGATCCATTGTTTGCAGGACAATCACTCTTCAGCTCTTTTTTGGATGTGAACGGAAGGGTTTTGAAGTCTCGATAACGAAACGATGTGCGAACTGCCTTGCTTTGCGAGTGTGAAACAACGAGGCAGTTTGCGAATGGCATATTCTCAAATAGACAGCAATGACCGACCGGTTCCACACAACCGCTTTTCTTGGATGAGAGGAGAATCTGTTCGTGCGAGGAGTCCCAGCGTGTGCCTGGATGTGAAAAGCTGTTTTCTTCTTCCTATGGGTGCTCGAAAGCGAGTCTGAAGTTCCACGTTAACAAAGAGAGAGCAGTCAGAACACTGGTCGGGTTATTTTGTTTATTGTGAGGCTCAAATGCCCAGCAGCTCTTTCTGTCAAAATGGTGAATGCCATCTTGGTGGGTTATTTGGGTTACGCACGGCAGCACGCTCTTCACGACTTTGGTGCTGGTGTCGGCAAAGATCCTGGCCAACGTGGTTCGGTGCGCGCTGGCTGACGATGGTGGTGCTGAAGATGCCGAGGAGGAGGATGGAGCCGACGCTGCCAGCGTGCCGCTTGCTGGCGCTCCCCTGGCAACTATCCAGCTGCTGCTGGAGGTCTTGCACCCGAGCTGCTTTGCCCTGTCGCCGGCAGCGTGGACGATGTGTATTAAGTCTGGCAGCGCTGTCATTGAAGGCTTTGGCGGCACGAAGCTAGAGAGTGTCTCGAAGTACCCACAGCGCTCATATCGTCCAGTCGCAAATCATTTTATCTCATCGCCGCGTCGCTCGCAGTGTTGCTCTCTGCGACTTCGTCCGCGGCGTTTTGGAGGACGCAGCTCGCATCGAGCCGACTCTCAGCCCAACAAACGCAGCATGTCTGCTCTGCCGGCGCTTACGGCATGCGGCGCATGGAAGCGTTGGGCTGCTGCCTTGAGGGGGACGAATGGCTTCTGTATGCAGCGCGCGCTGCTCTGCTAGCGGTGCGTTGAGCATCTTCAGCTCAGCTTCAGCACAGGCAGACATCGGCGCTTTGGACATTTCTTCCGAAGCAGACAAGAACAGGCGGATCTTCCAGTATCGTCAAAACCATTCCCATCTATCATAGATATTTTCTGTAACAGTATTTCCGTGAATTGTGCCTCTTTTTGTCCACCCACACCAGCGCCTCACAACAATTCCACATTCCATTCGCCACTTGCATCCCGGAGCGAGCGTCTCGGCTTCTTTTGTGGCGTTTTGCCTCCATCATCGGCAGAGACAGCGCTGCTCAGAGCTTTCGCACATTACCGCGAGCCAGAAAAGAAAAGAGCGAGGACGAGCGAGCGAGAAAGCCGCGCCATCGCTTCTCTCTCTATCTCTATCACTGCCGCCGTGCGTCTGCACGACCTGCGCTACTACTAGTCTGCCGGTCGACAAGCCACGGCTGCTGCTGCTGACAGGATGGCGCGAGCGACGCATGGAGGCACGACGTGGGTGCCGCTGCGCGAGAACTACTTTGCGACGCCGCTGCTGTCGGCCAAGGAGAAGGCGTACCTCGTGCGCAAGTCGTGCGAGGCCGCGCAGGAGGTCGTGGAGCGCGCGCGCAGCACGGGCGGCCCCGTGCAGTGGCGCCACATCGAGAAGCACCAGGACGTGCAGATCTACGCCGGGCAGCCGCGCAGCGCCTACGGCACGTCCACGCAGACGAGCGCGGATCTCGTGAGCATGTGCGGCGTCACGAGCGTCGCGGCGAGCGTGAAGGAGGTTGCGGCGCTCTTCGACCTGTCCACCACACGCGCCATGAAGGAGTTCTCGATGGAGAACCGCGACCTGTTCTTCGACGCGATCGTGCTCTACAACCTCAGCCCGCGCACGAAGGAGAAGCCGCTGCACCAGGTGACGGCCAAGTGGGTGGCCGTCAAGTGTCCGCGCGGCGTGGAGGACCGGGACTTCTGCTACCTCGAGTGCCAGGACAAGTTCGTGGACTCGCACGGCCGCAAGGGCTGGGTCATGTGTCTCCACTCGATCAAGCTCCCGGGCTGCGACGAGCTCACGCGCGAGTTCGGCTTCGTGCGCGGCAGCTTCTACCACTCGGGCATCATCGTGGTCGAGACCGACCGCCCCGGGTACGTCGATGTAATCCACATGCTGCAGATGAACTTCAAGAAGAACACGCGCGTGTCGCCGAGCTTCCTGCGCGAGCGCGTGGCGTTCGTCGCTAAGATCCGCACGATGATGCGCAACAAGCGCTTAAACGAGCAGCGGTACCTGAGCGACCTGGAGCTCGTGCCAAAGAAGTACCGCTCGCGCTGCACAGTGTGCCAGGACAGCTTCAGTTTGCTGCTGCTGCGCAAGATGAACTGCCGCAAGTGCGGCGAGGTGGTCTGCGGCGCGTGCAGCAAGGAGTTCGACGTGAAGAACGCCAAGTTCCTCGAGACTGTCAAGCTGCGCGTGTGCATGCACTGCTTCCAGCTCATCACAACCGTGCCCAAGTCGCAGATCCCGATGCTCGAGCAGTCGCGCACGTCCACGACCATGAGTCTGCTCGGGTACTACGAGGACGACCAGCGCGCGTCGTTCCTCACGCAGGTGCCGTCGTCCGCGGCCGAGATGGCGGAATACTCCGGGCAGCAGAGCCAACAGCGGCGCACCAAGATCTTCCTGCAGTCCATGCAGCGACAGCGGTCGTCCGCGCGCGTGCCTAGCAGCAGTCCGCCGATGACGACCGAGATGTACTACCAGACACCGCCGCACACGCGCAGCAGCCAGCCGCTGCGGCCGTCGCAGCTCGGCGTGCACCCGAGCCGAGGCAGCGTGGTGGACCCGTACAGCCGCGACACGATCTCGTATGCGCCGCCGCCGCATTACTCGTCGCAGCAGCACGTGCCGCACTCGGCCGCGTCCATTTTCGATCGTCCGTACGCTGCTGCGCCGCAGTCAGTGCCTCGGGACTACGAGTACAACCACCACAGCGATTTGGCGCACCAGTCGATGGGGGCGAACCCTCGCAGGCGATCGATCTCGCGCGAAGACGCGGCGCATGCTCGGTCGAGACAGCAGAACCAAAGCCACAACAGCGCGTACCAGGACTACCAGCAGCAGCAGCAGTACGAGCAGCAGCACATGCCGCCGTATGAGTACGGCATGTCGGATCTCCCGCCGTCGGTGTACCCGGACAGTCTGCGAGGATCTCAGTCGGAGAGCAAGCGTCGGGACTCGGACAGCTCCGAGTCGTCTACTGGCTCCATCGACATTGACTCCGAGCAGCAAAGTCGGCAGAGCGCCAGCTACGTGCCGTACAACGGCAGTGGCGGAGAGAGAAGCCACGCGAACAGTCAACTGTCTGCTGGCGCTGCAGCAGCTCCATTGCCAGCAGCGCCGCCGTCGTACTACTTGGATGACATTGACGGGCGATCGGATCGGAACACTGGCTCACCTCAGTCGTCCGAGACGCCGCCGTCGTACTACTCGGATGACATTGACGGACGCACCCAGCTCCACAATGCTCCTCCTCCTCCTTCCACAGCAGCACCAGCACCGTACGACTCGGACGACATTGACGGGGGAGCTGATTACGCCAACGACGTCGGTGACGAGTCCGAGGAATCGATGGGCTCTGACGACGACGACGACGTGAGTTTCACGGAGATCTCGAGACTTCAGAAGCAGATCGCGCTGAGTGGACCGCTGGCGTCACTCGCGTCGCTGCGAAGCGAGGACGAGGAGACGAAAGCGCAGGAGTTCTCGGACACGCCCGCGCTGCCACCGCCGTCGCCTTCGGCGCACGTGGCGACGCAAGAGGTGCTCGGTCGCGAGTCGCTGCTGGCGTCGTCGTCATCCCTGTCCCACCCGCAGCCAGCGTCGCGTGAGGCATCTGGTATCCCAGAGACCCCAATTGGAGAGCGCACGAGCGAGGCGCACACGTCTGAGCATGCGTACGACCTGCGCGACTCGGAGCTCGGGCTGGACAACAACACCGTGATGTGCGACACGAGCTTCCTGGACTCGGACATGCGCCAGTTCCACGACCAGGCGTGGGTCATGAAGAACGGGCGTCCGTCATTCGAGAGCGCGGAGAAAAGTAGCACATCGCAGCAGCAGCAGTACCAAGGCAGCAATGGCGGATCTATGCAGAGCTCGGAGAAGCGATCTGTGGGCGAGCGCTCAGCGCCAACCACTCCGAAGAACAGGCGTCCGCCAATGAACCACCACGTGACGTCGCCAAACAACTCGTACGAAGGCATTCCGTCGCTGTACGCCAAACCGCGCGAGTCGAAGAACAGTCGCAGCAGCAGCAGCAACAAGAGCGGTCAGCAGCAGCAGCCACACAAGCAGGTTCAGCGCTCCGAGACGATCGCGTTCTCGTACGCGGACCGACCGCCGCCTAGCTACGCGAGCTCGACCTCCGGTTCGCGAGACGGCAGCTTTGTCGGTGCTACTGGTACGACGAGGGACAAGGAGAATGTGCTGCGCCAGGTGGGCTCTGGCTCGTCGTCCACGACGTCGTCGACAGGCAGTAAGAGCAAAAAATCCGCGACGATCTCGGACTCTGGCCACAGCGGGGACGTGGATGAGGATGAGGAGGACAACGGCCCCAATTCGTTTTTTGGCGCGCACACGGAGGACCTCCCTGTGCGCTTCCAGGAGCCGCGGACCATGGCGGCGTTCTCTCCGACTGCGACGTACGAAGTGCCGAAGCGCAGTGCGAAGGAGACGCAAGAGTTGATACGCAAACTGAGCTCGCCTGCGCTGCCAGTTGTCGGTCGCGATGCAGGAGACAAGAGCGAGCCCGAGCACGAGAGCAAGGCGGCGGCAGTGAGCTACGCCGCGGAGAAGTGGCTCGACGACGACGACGCGGACCGCGACTCGGACTTTGGCGCTTTCGACGGCTCGATCCTGCACGCGGCAGCTCCAGCAGCGACTGCTGGCCACCAGATACAGCAGCAACAGCAACAGCAACAGCAACAGCAGCAGAAGATTGGAGGACACTTTGCGAGCGAGTCCTACGACGACGACGAAGAAGAAGAAGAAGAGGAAGATCCGCTGCTGTCGGCTCGGTCGCTGTACAAATCGTTCGGCAACACGCTCAAGATCACGAGTCTCGTCGGCGGTAACAAGAACGACGCGTCCTTCCAGCGCACGTTCGACAAGATCCAGGCGAGCATCGATCTGCTCTCGAGTGACGACGACAGCGACGACGAGCAGCAGCAGCGGAAGCATGTGGCGAAGCCGCGCGTGCGTTGATGAAGGAATACCTCGTTGTTGCATTGGCGTCGAGTTGCCGGCAGTGGGGGTTATCTTGCGTGGTGTGGTAGATAGAGAGGTGAGAGACACTTGGAAGCGCAGACCGAGCAGCAGACTCGAACGGGATACGATCGCAGCATCCACGCGAGGCCTGTCTTTCGCCATTCACTCACCTCGTAATTAACTTCATTTTGGGTTTGATCATATAGAAAAAAAGAAAGAGAATCGCTTCACATGCGCGCGCGCCAACGAGCTTCCTGTCTATTCGGTGGCGACCCGAATCGTCTTGGTCTCGCCATTGCGCAGGATCGTGAGCTCGAGCGTGTCGCCTTTCTTCATGAGCGACAGCTGATACCGCAGCGCGCTGCCGTGATCGCCCCTCTCGAGCTTCTTGCCGCCAAAGCCTACGATGACGTCACCCACTTCGACGCCCGCTCGGAAGCATGCCGAGCCCACGAACACGTCGACGACCTGGCCGCCGAAGCCCTCGTAGCCTGGTACCCGAGCGCTCTCACTCACCGGCTCGAGCACGAGTCCGATCGAGTTCCGCGGCGGCGGCGCCGCATACGTCTCCGTCGTTGGCGTCGTGCGCTCTCGCTGACGCGCGACCAGCTCTGCGACGCACTTCACGACACGGTCCGCAAACATGCTTTCGGTGTCTCGGAGCGGGATCAGCACCGTCGACATGGAGCTCTTCGTGACGAGCGTGGTCATGTGCGGCGACACCTGCACGTTTGTCGCCGTGCCGATCATGATGCTCACGCCTCGATTCGTTTTCTGCGCTCCCCACAGACTCGTGAGCGGACACTTCCACGTGATGCGCGGCGGCGACGGTCCCATGGCTGCTGCTGCGATAGAGCTGAAGTCCACGTGCAGGAACTGGTGCGAAGTGGCGATGACGGCTCGACTGAGTGGCAGGAAGACGTGGGCTTCGTAGTGCTCGTTCTGCAGCAGCTTCTGGGGAAGTTTATGCAGCAGCTGCGAGATCATGGCTTCGTCTCCCGAGTAGACACGGAGCCGCTTGTCGCTCGTGTGCATCATGCGCGGCAGCCGGATGCGGGTGTTCCGCGCTTTCTTGTCGAACACCGTCGCGGTTGCTGTGATGCCAGCAGTGGCGCGAGCTGCCAGATCCAAGATCCCCGCCGTGGGCTTCACGGCAACGCCGATGAGTCCTTTGCCGACGCCTTCGACAAAGCCCGTGAGCCCGTTGTTGTACGCCCCCATTGCTGGCGCTGTGATCACGCCCGAGACGCCTGCGAAGATGCCCTGCCCGAGCTGCTTTGTGCCGTAGAGAAGTCCCGTTCCGAAGTGCGTGGGCACTTCCTGCCGGTTGCGCGTGTTCCGCTCGTTGATGTACTTGCTGTCCATCGAAAGCGCCGCGATGCCGGATGAGAGCGTGCCCGTGAACTTGCTGGCAGCATTGAAAGTGCCGTACACCGAGTTCTTCACGAGGCTCGCTGTGCCTCGCGAGAGCCCGAGCACGAACTCCTGCGGCGACTTGACCATCCCTGCAGCCGGCTCGTAGAAGAAGTCCTTCACGCCAGTGCCCAAGTTGGTCACGAGACCGATCGGGTTGCCGAGAATGTCCGCGGCGCCGACGAGCGCATACATCTGGAGGATGCCCTGGAACGTGTAGTGCTGCTGGATCGTCGAAAACATGAACGCTCTCGTCGTAAACGAGTGGTAGATGTGGAGCGCGTTCAGGTTGAGTGACGCGCAGTCGATGTTCACGAGATTGGACTTCAGGATCATGAACACCACGGGGAGCAGGATCGTCGCCTGGTCGTCGAAAAACGTCGCCTTGCTCAGATTGTTCTGCTGGAACGTGATGTGGATCTTCATCGGATGCAGCTGCAGCGTTTCGATGTACATGCGCCGCTCGATGGGAGGGATCTTCGCAATGCTCGCATCCCCCGAGACGCTCGGTGCTTGCGCCAGCCCGTCGTTCGCTGCTGACGATCCGCGCCGTGATGGCGGAGCAGGATCAGATCCTGCGCTTCTGGCTTGGAGCTCGCTCTCTGAACGATGCTGTGGGTAGTAGCGCTGCACCACCTGCACGCACTCTGTGTAGAGAGACGCGGCTGAGATGATCAAGAAGTCGTCGATCTGCAGACGAGCTGGCTGGAGCATGGCAGAGAAGTACTTGATGTACTCCACGTCGTCGCCGTAGCTGAGGCGGAAGATCGACACGTGGAGGAACCGCTCTTCGTCATCGCCGTCAAAGCTCTCGCCGTCAGCCGTTGATCGCTTGCGTTCCTGGAGCGTTGGCGGCGTCATGGGCCTGGACTGTTTCCGAGGAGAGTCGATGAAGCTGATCGACGAGAAGCTGTTGGACGGGACTGGCGTGAAGATGACTGGGAACACCGCGTTCTCGAGCTGGTTGTCAAGCTGAAAGGACCCGATCTTGACTTCGCACTGGTCGTGCTCGTTCACGGTCTTTGCGTACGCCAGCTCCAGCTTCTCAGCGGAAAACAGAAGAACTTCCTCGGGCTTGCTGCTCAGCACGGACAACAGGACACTTGGCAGCTTCAGGCTGAGGTTCAGCTCGGACACGAGCGTCGCCGCCCGCTGGATCACACTGCTCGAAGATTCCGTGCGATCTGCCGCCGGCGGCGCGTTCTGCTTCCCTGTCAGCTTGTCTCTCGGGAGCTCGGTGTCGTGGACATGAATGGTCTTCGTCACACCGTTGAGGTACCAATGCACATACACCTGACTCGCAGGTTTGGTCTTGGATCCTGGGATCTCGACTCGCTGGACTTCTCCTGGCTGGTCGACCATGACTTTCGTGTGCGCTGCGTCGGAGAAGTAGGTCACGACGAGCACGCGCTCAAGGGACTGAAGGAAGTACGCCTCGTCCCACCCGAAGCAGAGTCGCTCTCCCGGAAGTAGTCGCTGCGTGACTCCGCGGTTAAAATCGCCAGCCGCCGAAGATTGCTCCGACAGCTCCCCGCTGCCACCGTCAAAGCACTGCTTGAAATGAATCATGTCAGTCGCAGAAGAGTTGATGATGCGGTACAGCGGGAATGACGCCGAGTCTTCACTGGTGAGCACGACGTACACGCGAACAGACGACTCGACGCGGATCTCCACGCGAAGGACGTGCACCTGGTTGGTGTACCTGTTGCTCATCTTCAGCGCTGTCTCGCTCACTTCGTGCAGCGAGAACTTGCCGCTCCATCGCCAGCCTGCCACGTTCCCGTCGCCTCCGCTCCCGCCGCCCTGAATCTTCAACCGGATGCACGAGTCCGATGGAATCGTCGATCGCGAGCACCAGTTGAACGATGTCGTCGCGCTTGGTCGCAGGGTCACGTTGGTGGCTGCTGCAGCGGCTGTGGTAGCAGGTGCAGCCGGAGGAGCCTGCTTGTGCTCTTGTCCATACTGCGAGCTGGGGACGATGTCGCAAGCCGGCATGCACATAATCTCGTGGCTCGTCCGGTTCAAAACGAGGTATCGCTCGACGAAAGTCACCTTCGTGGTGAAGGAGTCAATCTGCTCCAGAATCGCCACGAGGTCGTACCAGAGCTTCTTGCTCTCGTCGAAGAGACGCAGTGAGCTGTTCGCTCCTCCTATCGCTGCATCAAGGCGAAACTGCTGAACGCCGGAGGTTGGGATAGCGTTTCCTTCGATTTGGACGTTCAGGAAATTGGACTCGGAGCAATAAAGAAACTCCATCTCCTCCTGGACGCTCGTCGACGAACTCGCGGCTGAAGCAGACGATCCTGTAGCCACTCCACTTGCGTGGCTTCCCTTGAACACCGTCGATCGCGATGTCGGACTTGCTGGCGTGGTTGTCGCGCCGTTCAGCGCGTTCAGTTTCGAGTGGATCAGCTCCAGTTGAGGCGACCCGCAGCACGTCGCCACTTGCTTCTTGATAGTGCTCGTCAAGCTGAAGAACGCCTTCGCATTCGACATCTTGGACTTCACTTTTGCTCGCGGCTCGAAGAGGAGAGGCAGTGGGGTATCGTTGTGAATCACGAACCGAGGCTGGATGATGACTTTCCGCATCGCGTTGAGCTCCTGACTGGCGCTCACGAACGCTACGTTGATTGTCGCCTGTCGTGCGCGGAAATCGGACAGCGTGCACAGTACGTCACTTCCGTTGATGCTGCTGTTCGACGACGAGGGCGACGAAGGGGTCGACGACGATCCTGCTGAAGAAGCTGGCGAGACATTGCTACCAGCAGCGCCACTTCGAGCGTCGGCACTTGCACTAACCAGCCCGACATTCGCCGACTGCGGGAATACGGTCGGCAGCAAGAACAGTCTGCTCCAGCTGAAGCCCGTCATCGACACCGAGCAATACGTACTCTCGTGCAGAGACGACGCGAGGAACTGCATGTTGCTGCGCGGCGGGATCTTTTCCGACGCGACGAGGTGGAAGTACTCCCGATCTTGAGCTCCAGTGCGGCGAACTTTCTTGAACACGAAGACGACAACGAACAGCGCAACGCCGCACTTGTTCTCGAAAGTAAGCGGCGGCAGCACTCGCATCTGGGAGTACCGCAGACTGCTGGCGTTCGAGGCTGTGAACATCCGGTTCCACACTCGGAAGAAGCTCCCGTTCGATCTGCAAATCTGGCTCACGTGCAGCGGCTGCGAGCCGTCGAACATCCGCTGACACTTGCAATCGTAGTCGTCCAGAATGAGCGAGCAGGACGCAAAGTGCTCGGTGCAGTCTTCTTTCTCGCTGATGAACAGCTCGTTGCTCCAGCGATAATCTTTGGCTTCAGCAGACGACGTGGCCGTCGTCCCGATGGATCTACTCGAGCCTTCATTCGTGCTTTTCGTCGCAGAGCTGTGCTTGTGCGGCTTCACCAGCACTCGAACTGACGCGATGGCTTTCACCAGCGTGATCGGAACTCCGCATGCGCCATGGGGTTCGATTGTGCCGATTTCTGTGATCGTCCTCCCGTCATCGCCCAGTATCCCGCAGTCCACAGCGACATCCGTGTCGTTGAACACACGCACGAGAGAAGACACCGTGAGTGTTCGGTATCCGAACACCGACGAGATGTCGAACAGTGCAAGCAGCACCGGTGCCTGCACTGGAGAAGAGATCGCCGGTGCTTTGCCTCGCGGAAGCACCGAGTAGACGTACTTCCCCGCGCTGTGAATGCGCACGTCGGTCAGCGGATGCCAGTTCTCGTTTCCCCAGCTGAACGACACAGTCTGGTCGGCTGGGAGCGAGTGGAACAGCGCGGTGGACAACTTGAGCGGAACCTTGTGTCGCGGCAGCAGCAGCTCGGGCACTCGCTTCTGTCTCGGAGCGTACGAGAATCCTCGAGAAGTGTGCGACGCAGCACCACTGTCACTTACCCAGTACGAGATCTCCACCCCGCAGTCGTTCGCCAGGTAGAACCCGCACGATATGACGCTCGCTCTCGACACTCGAACCGCTGGGGGATTGATCATGAGCTGCTCCATTTCCTTCGTGATGGCGCAGAGCGAGTCGAGCAGGCTCGGGGAGAAATTGACGCTGAGTGAGTGAACGTCGCTGCCGCTCAAGTCGATCGACGTGACTACTTTCCCCGCATGGTTGTTGACTAGCGTCACCGCGAGCGCAAATGTCCACGGCTCCATAATCGGCTCCCAGGATCCCAGGAACGTGTTGAACCCCCAAATGCTCATCCCTTCGTCGTCGCGGAGCTCGGCGTCGCTGTCTTCTGAGAAGTGAAGAGCGATTTCTACCACGTTCGAAGCCACGTCTGCAGGCGATGTCGCTGCACTTTTGCGAGAGCCTTTCGTCGCTCTTGCAGGCACTTCCACGCGGAGTTTGCACATTGCGCAGAAAGTGTAGATACGTGCCACAGGGGTGAAGTACTCGCCGATTTCTCGCACGAACGTCACGCTCGCGTCTTCCAGCATCATGTTCACGATCGTCTCGGTCTTGCGGCTCCTTGGCGCGACCACATCGGGCGTATCTGCATCGTCAGTTGCCAGCGACGCGCCTTCACCTGCAGCCGAATCGCGATTCATCGCCGCAGCGCGTGTCTGGAATTCTGTGTCCTCGAAGTCAAACTCGGCGATCCGAGATATCATCAGCAGATCAAACGCGCAAAGCACTGCGTGGAAATGCGTCAAGGAAGCTGAGACTTTCATCACGCCGTCGTTCTCCAGAGTATCGATTATATCCATGTCGATCGCGAAGTCGTCGCAGAGAACGCGTCGATAATCAGAAAGCGACAGCAGATCTCGGCTCGACAGATCCCGCGAAGTCGTAGAAACGCGTCTTAGCGTCGGAGAAATTGGCGAGCATGTCGGAGACGGCGACGGAGAGGGTGGAACCTCGATTGAAGACGACGACGGCGACTCCGATTCTGGCGGCCACTGCGCTGCGATTTCGAACGACAGCTTCCGTCCGAACAATTGCACATGCTGCAAGCTCTCGTCGGAATTTGTGTACCGGACAACGAAGCACCCGGAGAGTACCAGATGAAGCGCGACGTCTGCATCTTCTGCGTCGTGCTTCGTTGCTGCCGGCGCTTTTCCTTCATGATCTGTTCCACTCGTGCCTGGGACATACTTCGCAAGCATGCAGTGCACTGCGCCAGTGGTCACAGACACGTTCACTGGATTGCCTGGAGGGGGCGAGTAGAACTGAAGCTGCGGCTTGTGGAACAGGAACGGTTCCACTCGCGACGCAAAGTGGATGATTGACGGAGTCAGCGCGCACGTTTCCACGTGCACGCGAACATCTTGCGGCAGCGGAGCGACACTTGGGTCGAGCGGAGGCTCGTGCTGATCAATCGTGATGTCGATGCACTGCTCATGGCTTCCAGCATCAGGCGACGAGTACATCTCGGCGCACGACGTCAACGTTCTCTCTGTCGGAGAGCGCATGGCTTCGAAATCGTCTTCGCCCGACACTAGCTTCGATGCCAGATCGACATTCCAAAATGATGCCTTGGAAGACACCACACGATACTGTGCTCGCCCGGACGAGTACCCACTGATGAGAACTTTGACGCTCCTCAGCCTCACGAGCGCTATGGCTCGTTCCTCCGGAGTCAGCGCTCGCTTCTCTTTGTAGTCCGCGATGCTGTTGGAGCGCAGCACATTGAGACTGACGTCTCCAACGAGCACCTGCAAGTCCAAGTCCATGTGTTCGTCCTCGGTCGCCGCGCTGGATTTCGCACGAGAAACGAGTTCGCTCTCGCCGAAGTTCTCGTTGAGAATGCATCCAAACAGCTCCAGCTGCTGAAGGTCCAGCGCCAAGTCGATCTCTTGGTTTGTCTCGATCCGCATCGCTTTCCTCTTGTCTTTGCTCTGTGCTGAGCCAGTGGACGGATCGCCATGGTCGGCTGCCGTCACCTGGTGCTTGCTATCGGAATCCCAGTCAAACGGTCTGTGCAGCGACACTTTGATGCACCCGCAAAGCTTCTCCATCTCCCGCGCGACGTCCTCAATGTCTTTGAACCCTTTCTGCTTCAGCGCAGCTTCTCGTTCTTCAGCCTCTTTTCGCTTCCGCCTCGTCTTCTTCTTCTTCTCGTCTTCGACAATCGGCAAAGTCACGAACTCAACGAACACCGCTTTGTGCGAGAACATCATGGTCTTTGACGCGGCAATCCGCTGCTCCAGCGCGAGGCGGGTCGCTTTTGCTTTCGCCGATGCGACTGCCTCATCAACCGACGCGACGGCGTCCGTGTGGGCACGAAGATCGGACTCGACCATGCACGTGGAGATGTTCACGCCTTCAACCTGTATCCGCAGCTGCTCCATCCGAGGGCAATCGGGATGGGCTCTGGACTTGATGTTCACTTGCTTGATGTCGACCTCTATTCGCTCCGGCTTCTTCTGCCTCGCGATCGGGTTGCCGATTGCTCCTCGCGGAAGGAGGAGCCTGACATTCGTGAGATCTGCGTCGATCTTCGTCCGCTCGTCAGGCAGAACCACACCAGCAGGCAGCGTTTGCACGCTGATCCAGTTGAAAAAGCTGATCAGCTGGTTTTGCAAGAAGTCCGCGAAAACGCCGAAGTGGGAGTTCACGTAGTTCAGCTCAACGCCAGAGCCGTGGATGCTGACGTACGTGGCGGCGCCAGTGCGGTGTCTCAGCATGCCGTACCCGGCGCTTTCAACCGTGACAGTAAGCGGCTGGCTCACACTAAGCATCTCGCAAACGTCTTCACTGGCGGTGCTGGACACAGACCCAGCATCGCTCCCGCTGCCCCTCGGTGCGCAATCAGCAACCTCGGTTACCAGCCGAGACGACTCCAAAGCGATGCCTCCCTTCGCGTGAAGCTTGACGACGAGGTACGGGGTCTTCAAAGTCGTGATATCGCCGAACAAATGCTTCCCGTACAGCTTGAGCGCGAAACTGCTCGACTGCGTGCTCTGAGTTCGGCAGTAAACGTACCATCGCTCGATGAGCAGATCGATGCCGAATAGCGCGGGGGGATCATAATCCACCGCTCTGGCTGTCAGAATGGCGCCATCGTTCTTCGCCTTTTGTGGACCACCGCTGCCTGCTGTGTCCTCAGTGACCCCGTGGCTTGAAGATCGACTCGATGATCGACTCGAAGTAGCACTGCGACTGCCAACGATCGAGTTGCCCAGCAAGTACGAGCGAACGAGCGCGACCAGCAAGTCTTGGTCCCAATATAGCACCACTTGCTGAGACTTGATCTTGGCTTTGAACGGGTCGGCGCTGCAGAGCACGAAGCTCGCTTTCGGCCCGACTTCCAGTAGTTTGCACGTGGGAGCTCCCGACTTGAGATCGTAGACCGGATCCGGCTCCCTCAGCTGAGCGCAGCCAGCCTGGGGCTCGCCAGACTTTGCGATCTCTTCGTTGACCTTCGCAATCGCTTCGGCTGTGCTGATCTTCTCTCTTTTCCCGTCTTTCGCCTTGCTCTTCACGCGCTTGAACACCGCAAGGGACAGAATGTCAACTGCCGCCGCTTGAGCAGACGACGAGAACTTTGCTTCGACGTTCACTTCCTTGATGTCCAGCACCAGATCGATCGCCAGCTCTTCGTTGCTCGCTGCTGCTGGCTGCTGCTGAGCACTCGCACTGGCACCAGCACACGCTGTGTCTTCCCCTTCGAGGACGACCAAGACTTGGGGGATCATTATGCAGAGTCCGAACCGTTCGTCTTCGTCGTCAAACTCCTTGATCACAAACGAGCTCGTGCTTCGGTGCAGCTTCGTACTCGGCTCTTCGCACGGCGCGGTAGCGTTTCGTGAGGCGTTCTTTGAGGAGCTCGGCGGGCTTGTTTCGTCCTCGTTGTCGCGATCCGGGTTTCCCCACGACGCAGACGCTTGAAGCACTTGATGGTACTGTGCGCTCGACAATGTGAAGTAGATCGGTGGAGCAGTGCACTTCATGGACCACTTCGGTGGACGATGCTGCGCCGTGATCTTCTCTCCGTGAAACACCAGACGCGTTCTCCTCAAAATCGTCGAATACTTGCGCTCAGTGAGATCGTAATCACTTTGCCTGACCTTCACGGATCGCTGACTCGGCGCTTTCCGCACATCTTTCAGTCCATCTTGGTGATGCAGCACCTTCACCTCCCGCAGCGACGAGGCTGGATCGCTCGCGGCGCCGTGCTCGTGGGGGCTCGTCCCGTCGTAAAAGAGGATCGTGACTCCTTCGATGAGGAACTCGAACGTGTCCGACAGATTCCCGCTTTTGAAGTCCAGGTTCACAGATCGGGCTTGCAGAATCGGGGACGTGTCGGTTGTCAGCACAAGAACGTCCACCTCGGGGAGTCGGATGCTGAACTCCACTGTTCGAGCCGACGATGCCGCGTGGCTTTGCTTTGCTGACGCGCCACTCGACGCTGGCGGTGCGCTCGGTCCAGCAAACACCGCGTTGTTCAGCCATTCCGACGAGTACGCAAGGGCTTCTTCGGCGTTCTCTTTCAACGCTGGAGACACATCGACCTGAGCCACGAAATACGTCTGGAGCTTGGCTGCGACGGACAGATTGTGGATGTAGCGGAACGGTTCGAAGCTGCAGTCCAGCTTGAACTTCGATTCCGACGATTCGATCTTGAGATCCAGGAAGTGCTTCGACGTCGGCGCGTTTGCCGCTTTTGCAAGCTCGGCGTTCTTCGTGTGTTCCGCTGCACCGATCGCTGCGCGCTGCGGCGCCAGTGAGTAGAATAGTGGCTGCGACAACCTCTCACCGGTGACTGGGTCGCCCACTTGGCTGAAATCGATCATGTGGATCGACTTGACGCTCGAGGACGTGGAGCTCGAGCCATTTCGCTGGAAAATAGCAAACACGAACTGCTGCAGCTCGAACTGCAGGAACTCGCGCGTCGAGCCAGTCGTTGATGCGCTGTCGTAGACGTAGTGCTCGATCAGCGAAAGCCGGATGCTCGAAATCGCCACGTCCACTGCGAAAAGGATCGTTTGCGAGCTCTTGTTTGCGAGCTCTTTTGCGGCCAGTGCTTTCGACGATGCGTGCATTTGCTCGCTGATTGTACTGTAGAGCACGATCTTTTCAAGCGGGTCGAGCGAGCGAAGTCCAGCCGCAGCGTCCGAATCCTGGCTCTGCGAGCGAGAGTTCCAGCGCGCTTTCCAGTTCGAGAGCTTCTTCACCGAGTCGTGCCGCGTCTCCTCGAGCTCCAGCTCTTGCGTGGCGCATATTCGGAAGAAAACGATCGAGTCAACATCCAGGACGTCCTCGAGCTCGTTGAGGCGACACCGCTCAGCGACCACACTCTCGACAGGCAGCTTCTTCGCAGCGGCTCGGAGGAGTCTCTTGTGCAGCCGGATATACTCCTTCTGGCTCTTCCACAGAACTCCAAAGAGCTTCCAGTCGCACGGCGGCTTCGCGTTGCTGTACCTTGTTATCGTTGACGCTGCAGCGCCAGGAGCCAAGCTCGACGCTTTTCTCGACGATAGTGAGCACATCACTTGGACACCGAAGAACGCGTACTGCCACCACTTCTTCGCGTTCCGCTTCACAGGAACACTCGGACGCTTCCTCCGACAGTGGATCCGCTTCAGGTACAGCTCGTGGGTCGAGATGTAGTTGATCACGCTGATGAGGTCGTTGCACTGATCTGGCGTCACGGACGCGTTGATCGAGCCAATGTCGCCGACGAACTGGAACTTTGGGATCGAAAACGCGGTCGTCTCATCGTGGTTCACAGTCATCTTGATGCTCGTGTTGAACGGGTGGATGATGTACGACGACGCTAGCGGCTCGCGCCGCCGCTCGGACACCATGTCCTGCACACTCGACGTGTCGTCGCAGTAGAACCCTGCGAGCACCATCTCGAGGATCTTGTGCACAAATGGCGTGTGCGACTGCGCGCGGTCGACAAACGTGACGTGCCCGTTTGCGTTCGTGGTGTTCACGGTGATCGAGTCGATCGTGATCCCGAGCGCGAGCGGGTTCTTCGTCAGCATCTGCGTCGTGTCTTCGTACCGGATGTGGATCTTCGCAAACTCGAACGACACGTTGTCCATGATGTTGTGTAGGATCTTCTCGCGATACCCCCAGGACGCAGTCGTGTCGCCTCCCGAGCTGTCGCCCGCTGCTGCAGATGCGTCTTCGCTCTTGTTCTTCTCGAGCAGCTCGCGCACGCGCACTTCTTGCTGCTTTGCCCAGCGAATGCGCAGCGCGTACGAGTCCTCCTCCTCCTCCTCCTCCTGCTGCTGCTTGCTGCCCTTCTGCTGCTGCTGCCGCTGTTTTTTCTGCCGATGCGCTTCCTCTTCGTGCGTGGGCACGACCAGCAGGTAGAGATCCTCGATGCGGATCGTCACGGCTTCTTTCGTGAGGCGCTTCCAGGGCACTTTCATCGAGAGCCGCCCGAGCGTACCAGCCTTGACGGTCAACGGCAGGTGGAACTTGTCCAGCGACGACGTCTTGAGCTTGAGCTCGCGGAACTCGACCTTGCCGCCGAAGAGCGCCACCTTCATCTTCTCCGAGTCGAGGCCGTCGACCCATTCCGAGACGTACTCGACCAAGATCGATTCAACGAGCTTCTCAAACATCGCGGCGGTGGCAAAGCACGCAGCTATCACAGGCGAGCTGCACGAAGCGGATCGACAGCGAGCGAGTGGCTAAGCGGGCATGAGGGTGCGCGTGTGCGTGTGCTTCGTGTGCTTCGTGTGCTTCGTGTGCTTCGTCTTGCTGCTGCTGTCGTCTTGCTGCTGCTGTCGTCTTGCTGCTGAGCAGTCGAATGACAATGAAAATGCGCACGAAAGGGCGTCGGAGTGATTTGGAAGGGCATGTTTTAAACAGCAAATGTATCAAAACTTTGGGCTGCGATTAGTCTGCTATAATACAGGGCCTCTCTCAATATGGAGTGGTGATATTTTTGTGTATATTGATACCGCTTTATTTACTTTCACGGGGCAAGACTCAAACTGGCGCAATTCCTTTTGCTGCTGTTTCAGTCAGTTGCGAATTCGTGTCTGGAACGGCCGTGAAGATGCTGGACGAGGACGCGAGCGTGGCGCTTGAGGCGACCTTGGTTGACTTGTTCTTCACAGCCTCGCATATGGAGTTCAAAGAGACTGTATCGATCTTGTGCTCCCGCGAGTTGAACTGAATCACGGCGCACGAATGCGTCAGTCGAAGTGTTGCTGTTGCAGATTGTCGATCCGTTCGAGAAGCTCAGCCACCACCCGCGCTTCCCCGCGCGAGCAACGAGCACGACAGAACAGCGACGAGGCACCGAGACACCTCACCGCGAAGAGCTAGCGATCTGAGCAATACTCGATGCACTACAGCACTGTCACGCCACGCTTGTACCAAGGCTTGAGCTGAGCGACTTTCCATCGCTGCCGGTGCTCTTCCAAGCTCGACACCACCAAATTCGCGCACAGCTGCGGACACATCCAACACACGCGCGAATATACGAATGGTTACCTGCCGACAGCTTGCGTTCAAAAAGATCCGGCAGATTCACGTTGGTGCCACTGCAGTTCCGCCCACTCGCCCACTCGCTCATCTGCAGCATCAGCGTGAGGAACTCCAGCAGTAGAAGCAGCGCAAGCACTGCGAACAGCTTCAGCAGAGGGCTCAGCAGCAGCTTCAGCGACTCGATCAGCAACGCGAGATGTTCCAAGTGCACCAGCAACAGCAGACCGTGTACGAGGGATTGCTGCGCTTTCCTGACCACCGCTCACCTTGCGAAGAGTTCCTGAAGAAAGGCAGCTGCCACAGAGGACTCGATTGCCCGCTCGCACATCCCGACGATTCGATCAACAAGCGCACCAGCCTCATGAAATTCATCAACTATCTGTGGAGCGCTCACCGCTCAATAGATATCTGCGTCTATGTCATCTCGTGTCAGATTGTGAGCCTAGCTTCGTATTCCCATTCGCTATGCAATGCAGCTACTAACAGCTTGTTGTACTCTATGTGTTTTGCAATATGGTGTACGCAGATCGTCCGTGGAGTGCTCCGACTCCCCGCCTCGGGCCAAGACCCGCACTCCTCTCGAGCCGATACTGGGCGACAGAAGCGTTCTGCTCGTGCTCGGCTACTGCTGCTGCGTGGTACACGTCCCTCTCGTGCTCGATCTCAACGTGGGCGCGTCTCGCGCGAGCGTCACCAGAGCGAAGAAAAAGCGCAAGACTCTCCATCTGCCCTACCGATGCTGAGAAGTCAGAGATACAGAAGCGAGTGCAAACCGTAGCCGAGGCGTTGACGCCCCCGATGACCGAGATTCTGTTCTTCCCGAAGTGAAACCTGAAGGACCAAGGGCTCTCCTAGACCACCAACATGCGAGAGTCGGGCATCTCAAGCGAATCCTCAAGGCTATCGAGCGCGCGAAGGTCTCCGTGGACGTGTGCATGCACATGCTTTCAAACGAGAAGCTGGTGAACGCACTCATCGCCGCTCACAAGAGTGCACAAGTGACAGTCCGTGCTTGATCACGTGAGAGATGAGCGGCTGGGGACGTCGGTTGTCGAAGGCGACGGCGCTGCGCTGGGTCCAGAGCTGGCGGAGCGCGATGGCGCGGAAGGCGCTGCGCACTGCGTCGGGGTCGAGTGCGCCGGAGCGGTGTCCAGTTGCAGACGACGGTGAACGACGAGCTCTCTATTCGGAGCGGCGCAGTATTCCCATCGGTACTGTGTGCCGCTCCGAAAAGAGCGCTCTCACCAACTGCTCAAAACAAGCACCTGGAGCATGGGCAAGCGGCGCACGAAGCGCAAGAACGAGCAGAAGCGCAGGCGGCGGCGCGTGTTCGCGGCCGTGCACGCCGAGATACGCGCAGGCGTGAGTAGTGCGTGTGGCAGCGCGGTACTGCCTGTGTATGGGTGTGGGCGTGATGCAATGATACGCGTGCTTGGTTTTTGCTTCGCGGCTGACACGCGTGGCAATGGAATGGATGCAATAGGAGGAGGCGCTGTGGACACCAGAGGCGGAAGAGGCCGAGCGCATGCGCAACGAGGAGGAGCGGCAGCGCGTGCATGAGCAGTGGCGTAGCGCCGTCGGCAAGGCGAGCGCTGCGTTCAACAAGCAGAAGCAGATTCTGGAAGAGCGGCAGCGGCTGATCCTCGCTATCCGACAGGTTTCGCAACGAATGACCCCTTTTCTGGAGATGTTTGCATCGGGGAGCCTCCTCGCTGGCTGTGGAGGAATGCAGTAGCTGAACACGCATGTGTATGTGTGTGTGTATCCGATTGATTGGCGCATGCGAACAGCAAATGGAGCAAGCGGAGCTAGATGGCGATCCAGACGAGGAGCCGCAACTCGATCGAGCTGCAGCGCCGAACGGCGACGACACCGGCAAGAGCAAGATGCCGACAAACGCTGCTGCGATTGGCGCTGCCGCCAACGAGAAAAAAGACTCGAGCCCAGCAAGCGGAGCGCGCGAGCGACAGGAATCATTCATCTCCGACGCGGATGCTGCGAAGCTGCTGGTAAGGCTATGTGTTGTTATCGACTCGCCGAGCCACCGCTGTTGCCATGGCACTTGTAGCTAGTTCCCTGTCGTTGATCACTGCTCGGTTTGATTCTTCTTCTTTGCAGGCGCAAGAAGCTCAAGCAAAGGCATACGACGCCATGAGAAACGTGCAGGTGATTTTGCGTGCATTCGATCTGTGTATCCGCTCGCCGATGAGGAGACGAAGAGCTTGACTGGAAGGAGTTCGCTTCCCGTCGTCGTCGTCCTTCCGAGTGCTGGATGTCGCCTTTTGTGCATTTGCATTCGTGTGCACACCTGCACATTGCGTCCCGTGAAAGCATTCCACACAGCAGCGTTCCTTAACGGCCCTGCGTTCTATCGTGCTCGCCATGACCGAAACCAACGCTGTGTGTACTCGCGATGGTGTGGCTTGCAGATGAAAGCATCGATGGTACCCAGAAACGGCACCGCCAACCCAAGTCTTCTTTGCGCCTTCTTCTCACGAACAGGGTGTTGTCCCTTTGGAGCTCTGCGATGCAGCAAAGCGCACACTCTTCCCCAGAAAAGCCGCTTTCTCCTGCTGAAAGTGAGTGGTGGAAGACTCTTCTGTTGCGCTAGATGGTGAGACTGCAGCTAACTCGTGTCGGCGCCATTCTTGTGTGTGCGTTTGTGTGCTCAGCATATGTATGCTCCGTCGACGCAAGGCGTGGGCAGTGACAGCAGAGGCGAGGCTGAAGGACGCGACGCGCTCGTTGACTTTTACAAGGATGTCGCAGGCGAGCTGCAAGGGTTCGGCTCGCTGATGCGGATGGAGGTATGTCGAGCATATGCACTGGTTGCATTCGGAACTGCTGTTTCAAACGCTCACGTATGAATGCGTTCCTTTTTGTCATTTGCGTTGAGTGTACTTGTAGATTGTGCAAAACCTGGCTCCGCACCTGACCGGGCATGTCTACGCAGAATTCAAGTCGCCGGACGACGCGTGGAAAGCGTGGCGTGCACTACGTCTGAGGTGGTACGGTGGACAGCAGATCCAAGCCGAGCTGGCTGCATTTTCAGGGTGGGAGACTGCTGTGTGCGGCGCGTTTCTGCAGTCTCGCTGTGTGCGCGGGAACGCTGGGTGCAACTACCTGCACCTGTTCCCTGCGCCGCAAACGATCTCGGCTCTGCGCACACAAAGCACGGACGAGCAGCACGAAGACATTCTGCAGTATTTCGAGAAAGGCGGGAAGTCTAGGACAGACTCTTCCGCTCCGCGATCAGATGGACTCCCCGCTATTGCTGAGCCAGCGCGCTCTAGAGATCGAGATCGAGCGCACGAATCGAAGAGAGCTCGGAGCCAAAGTGCCAATCGATCAGAGCACGAGTGTCCTCAGCGAAAGCGAGACCGAAGCCGAAGTTCCGGTCGTGACTCTCGTGCAAGGACTAGGCGAGCGTCGTCGTCCAACGCATCCCAAAGTCAGAGCCGCAACCGAGCGCGCAGTCCTGCTGGTGGCGAGCGACGATAAATGGGGATGCCGCAGTCCACAGCCGTGCAGTTGGGGGTGTTATCGGTGATCGCAACGACTTTCGATCCAGGTGCCAACGTCGGATTAGAGTGCACGGTGTTGGACTCCTCGTCGGAGAAACGAGGAGAGTCCAACGCCTGTCGTCGAGTGGACATCAAGATATCCAGTGTGAAGCTCCGGGGTTTGCCACAGATCGTCAATCGATGTGGGGCTCTCGCATAGCTTCTGCTTGGGTGGAGTCGCAGATGCCACGGCTTGAATGGTCCGCCGTCGGCTGTGTTGGCTTCGATTTGCGGGTGGGTCGCTCTGATTTGCATACATTGCGGTCGAGAATGGCGGTAAGTGCTGATTTTGAGGAGATCGTTTGGATAATTCGTTGGCTCGCGAACGCAACCCTTCAACCAAATGCCGCTGTTTGTCTGCCAACGAAAACAGGTCCGCAGTGTCTGTGACGGTTCAGCTCAACAACGTCGTGTGCGCGATGTGGCGTGATGGGCTTCGGGTAATGCAGACGTTCCCTCCTCAACGCCGCTCGTCAGAAGTGTCGTCCACGAGCGCCCCTCGACACCACGAGAAACGCACTTTCCAATTCTCCAGCTCCATGGCGAATGCAAGGTACTCCACGTTCAGCGGCTCACCGCAACCGCAAAGAGGGGGTTCACCCCACTACCACCCCCACTCCAGCGCTCCATGGTACTCCAAGCTGCTGCTCTCGTGGGTCACTCCGCTGATGGCAGTCGGCAACGGCAAGCAGCTCGACCCGCATGACATCTGGGATCTCAAGCACGAGCACCAAGCGGCG
>JAADWH010000352.1:0-25768 GCA_023335995.1 Globisporangium nagaii
CTGCGCTTCAGCTCGATCCGCGTCCCGGGCGACCAGCTCGTTGTCTCGACTCCGAACGGCTCGTTCGCTCAAGTGCTCGAGTCAGCAGCGAGCGACAGCTTCGAGACGCTTCCGATCCCAGGCAAAGCGCTCAAGCTCGAGCCGCTTGGTCGACCCAAGACGATCGCGATGACTGATGACAAAACGGCTGCGAAGATCACGCCAGTTCCTGACGCGAACAGTGCGCTGCTGGTTAGCTACACCGCAGAAACCGACTCTGGCAGTGAGGGCTCGCCCGTGCTCTCGCAAGACTCGAACCTCGTGGTTGCGCTGCACCGCTCCAACAACAGGTGTCAGCACTTCGGCACTCCCTCGAACCTGCTTATCGCGTCGTTGGGGAACATGAACAACGACGGCTACGGGAGGTAGCCAGTCCGCTCTCCACGCGCGTTAGCCATCACTACCATGCATGCACCTCTAGTTCTCAAGCAGTGTAGTACAAACTCACGCTCAGCGTTCGCCAAGGTTGCTTTTCCTCCTGCATGAGCTCCTCGATCCACTCGTGTGCTGCAGCGGGATCACCGAAGTGACTCGATTGTTCTCTCAGGATCAACGAAGACGAGCACGATGGTCTTGCGCTCGTCGGGATCTGGCACCTTTCCTCAAGCTCGACAGAGTCAGTTTTGTGGCGATCTCGAGTGCCAAGAGGAGCCCGTAGACGTCTCAGGTGTGCGACAGCGACTCCCAGTGCGACTGCAGCTCGAACGGGACGCGGAAGTGCAAGTACAACGAGTGCGGGAGCTCTACCACAGCCCGTCTCGTTGGAAGAAGACTCGTTGCGAGCCATGCGCGTGTACATCGGAGGTCTTCAGGCGCTCGTGACGAAGGCGCTTTCGACTATATCGCCTCCGCTAATTAGGATCCGTCCTAAACAAAGCTCTTTTGAATTTCTCGCATCCGCGCGCCATTTTTCACATCCCAAAGCAATGACCGAGAGCGCCATGCAGCTCACGGCCGACGGCGCGCGTGCTCTACGCAGCGACCGCTCCTCGCATGACGACAGCGATCCGCCTCCGCCGCTGCTGCTGCAGGTGGCGGACGTCTACAGATGTGCGCGCCTGCTCTCGCATTGTCGGCTCCACATTACACCCGACACAATCGGCAGACGGACTGACCCAATTCTCGATGTGGTGTGTGCGCAGATCTGGCGGACCCGGCGCTCACGCAGCTGCTCGGCGACGCGGCAGGCGGCGCGCTAGACCGCGACGTGTTCGACGTCGTGCTGAGCGACGGGCAGCTCAAGACCAAGTGCGTGCTCTCGCCCGCGCTCAACCACTTGGTGTGGCGCGGGCAAGTGCAACGCCATGACATCCTGCTGGTACGTTCTCTCTCGGCTCGCTATTTGCACGACACCGCCAGGCTTGTCGTGAATGCATGAGTGGGTCGCTTACTGTATTGCTATGTGTGTATGTGTACGTAGATCACCGACTACCAGGTCTTCCAGGTCGACGACGATGACGATGGTACCCCACGCCCAGTGTGCTTCATCAAGAACTTTGAGGTGTTCGCACCTCGGAAGAGTGGCACGTCCCTGATCACCTCAGCGCCCCCGAAGCTCTCTGCGCTCAACGAGAAGGACGTTGACGACGGAGCTCTGGCGTTCGCTTCGACTGCCCACAAGCGCGAGTTCGAGCTGATGCCGCTCGCTGGCGAGCGCGAGTACTACCTGCCGCTCAATTCCGACCACCACGAGCTGCACTGGGCCAAGAACGCAGCCGCACGAGCTCAACAGAAGCGACAGTACTGCCCGGATCCGTTCGCGTCGGGCACGCGCGTGATCCACGAGATTGATGACATCTTCCAGATCGCCAGGGGCAGCAAAGTCACCGCCAGCGGCATCAGCCGCGCGCAGTTCCCGCCGATGATCGGCGTCGTGCGCGTCAAGTCGCGCGTGACACACTTTGGCGAGCCGGGGATCGCCAACCCGTTCCCGTTCGTGTTCCACATCATCCTTGGTGCGCTACCCTTGCTCACTGCAGAGTTTGCTCGATGTGGCTAGCCAACGTGTGCCGAGCTCCGGTGTTGGTATTAACTTTTGTGGTGGCTACTGCTGCTTGCCTGGGTAGTTGATCGCGACAGTGCAGTCGAGGTGGCGTTCTTCGGCTCCATGTGCGCCAAGTACTTTGCTGTGATCGAGGAGGGCGACCTGATCCAGATCTGCGGCTACGCGGTCTCGATCTCAAAAACCGATGACGAGAGCGAAGACGCCGGCAGTGCGGACGAGCAGCTGTACTTCTTTGAGCACGAGTCGCAGGGCCAAGTCTTCCATGTGCCGGGTACGATGCTCAACTGCTGCTAGCGTAGCATGTGACGGGATCGGAATCTGCTCATAGTGTGCTTGTGGTTGAAAAGCTCATATCTGCGTCGTATTGTGTGGATGCGCAGCGAAATTCTGGAAGGTGCTCCAAATGCTACGGATCCTAGATAAGCCTGCACCGAAGAGTGGTGGAGACAGCAGCATCGTCAAGAAGTCTCTGACATCGTCAGCAGCACAGCCACCGTTACCACCGATTTGGCTCCAATGCAGCTTTGCGACTACGCTCGAGGCGCAGTACTGGAAGAGCGACGTGCTGAAAGTTCGCGATCGGTTCTACTTTGACTTTGTCGGGGTGCTCACGTTCGTCGGCCGAATCTGTCGACGGCGCAAGCGGAAGCGCGTGTCTGGCGACAGTGACGACGACAGTGACGACGAGAAGAGTGACACTGCTGCTGCTGCTGTTGCGCATGAAGAGAACGGGCCGCTGACAGAGTACCGATGGGTCAAGGCTGTCGACCGGAGCTCGTCGACTGAGCTCGTCATCCTGATGGGCGACTGCTCGCTCCCGCAGCAGTTCCGTGACCTCAAGGCGGGCGACGTCGTCATGCTTACGAAGCTCAAGTGGGTCGTCGAGGACCACACGCATCTGGACGTCGAGACTGGCGTGGACGACCACGTCTTTGGTGCGCGGTACGCGATCTGCAGCAGCTTCACGGTGACGCGTGTGAACGACGCGGTCGTGCCGTTCAACGGCGTCGAGGAGTGCAGCCTGAACTCGTACTTTGCCAAGAAACTCGTGGCAAATGGCAGAGTGCGCGAGCAGAGCGCTACGGGCGAGAGCTGGCTCGAGAGCGATACGATCAAGCAGTACCGCACGCTGGCTGCCAGTGGCACTCAGACAGCAGCAGGAGGAGACTTGGGGGATCTGTCACCTCCGCTCGGCCGACACGTCTACCAGTTCAGGTACGCTGTTGCTTTTGAGTGGATCCGATCCAGCAACGCGCTGACGAAGATGATCTGACTTATCTTTTGTGTTGTCTTCAGTGAGCTCTCGGGTGTCTGTGACAAGCTGGAAAAACTCGAGCATCGTCATGTGGCAGTGGTCGGGCGGCTGCTCTCGGTCCCAGCGATCCAAGCGGACGGCAATGACGACGTCGATGTGGACCACGGCGCAGACTACGAGATCGAGATCGGTGACAGCCACGACAGCGAGCTGTCTCGAAAAGCGTTGCTCCGCGCGAACCCGGTTTTCAGAGTGCTGGGCGAGCCCTCAAGCGCAGAGCAATTGTCATCCCAAGAAGAAGTGTCGGTGGACGCTCGAGACAGCATCCTGAAGGAGACGCAATCGAAGTCTGTGATGTACCTGCTGAAGATGCTGGCGCCATCGATCGTGGACGAGATCCTTGCGGATGCGAGCAAGGGCATCGGGCTGAAGCGCAAGAGGAAGAAGCACAAGAAGAAACAGCCGCTGACGAACTATCCGTCGAGAGGCGGGCATGCGAGCGAGAGCAGCGGCTCGTCCAACGCTCCTGTGCGTCGGGTTGCTGCTCCCGGGACTGCGGCTGCGACTGCATCAGTGGCAACGGGGCCACGCGTGCTCACGACGCACCTCACGCTGGCGTTCCTCAAGAAGCGCTTGACTAGGAGCAACCGCCTGTTCCTCTTCTCGACGCACCTCTATCGCACAGAAGACGGGAAGATCGATGTGGAGGTGGACGCGGTCTTGCCCTATGCGCTCGACGTGTAGCTGACTCACTGGGGAATGAAGTCTCACGAAGCGACAGAGCAAGCCAGCCACGAGCGAGTCAACACTGGAGCCAGAGAAGGTTAGCAACTGCGTTGACAAAAGGGTTCGAGTGCGTATCAATGTGCCCAATGCATGAAGAAGAGAGAGGCAAGCGAACACAGGAGACACAAAATCAAAGCCAGCTCTTCTACTATTGCTGCATGAAGAATTGCGGGTCGCCGCCACCACCGCTCGTTCGCGCGTTGGCTTGACGCGCGAGTTCCTCGAGCATCGTCTTGTTGGTTCATATATTCCTAAAACCACATCTCCTCCACCACCACCACTGTCCTCGCCTCGAGAACAGGAGTGAGTGGCGGCATGTGCACCTCTCGCCTACCATTTTCCACTGCCCGCCTTGCTCGCTTGCCTTGTCTGCTATTTATCTCGCTTGCTGCGGTGTGTTGTCGCCCGGTCGCCCGCTTCCTTTCACCAAGTGCGTGCCGCCGGCTTTGCGGTACTTGTCCCCTCCGCCAGCTCTGCTGCTGCTGTTGCCGGAGCCTTGTGCGATTTTCCTGCGACCGGTGTAGTACTCGCTCGAGCTGTGCACTTTGTAGCCGTAGACGCGCGGCACGTAGACCTGCGTGGGCGGCGGCGGCACGAGCTGCGCGTGGGTCATCAGGAACACGTGCGGGAACGTCGTGCCAAAGTACGCGCCGTCAATCTCTGCACAAGACAACACACAAAAGGATCAACACGTCAGCCCACTAAAGTGTCAAATGTATCAGCACGTATCGGCAACACGTACGGCCAGCGCGCTGGGACTTGGGGAAGAAGATGTCGCGGCACTTGGGGCAGAAAACGTTCACGGTCGTGTGGCGCGGCACGTCCGACTGTCCCACGGGGAGCACGGGCTGGCCCTGGCAGTACACGCGGTGGCAGCGGCCAAAGTCCACGCTCTGGTACTTCTCTAGCATCGCCGCCATGCCTTTTGTCGTGAGCACGTAGCGCGCGTGGATAAGTCCGTAGAGCATCTCGGCGGCCGACTCGATCATCTCCTGCTGGATCTGCGTGAGGTTCTGGTCGTTCGGCGTTTCGATGTCCAGGATCACGTCCAGCGCGTAGTCGTAGTACGGCACGACGCTGCTGAGCCCCGTGAGGTTGAAGTCGTCCTCGATGTAGTCCTCGTCCACTTCGCACAGGAACGCGTTCTCGCGCAGCGAGCAGAACCAGTTGATCCAGCTCGTCTCCTCCTCGCTGCCCTCCACGTCGTTCTCGTCATCGTCATCCTCGTCGTCGTCGTCGTCGTCGTCGTCATCGTCGCTCGACTCGTCCTCGGACGACGCGCTCTCGGAGCCGCCGTCCACGTCGTTCTCGACGTGCAAGTCGCCCAGCTGGCCGTACAGCCGCTCCATCTCGGCCTCGCCGGCGACCTGCTCGAGCCCCGCCGCCGCTGCCGCGCTGCCTTTGCCCAGTCGCTGACTCATGCTCGCTCGCGCTTTATCCGCTGCTTTGTCTGCGCTCTCGCTCTCACTCGCGCTCGCGCTAGTCGTCTTCTCGGTTCTTCTTGCCTGCGCTCGTGCCTCTTCGCAGAGTCCCTGGAGATCGCCGCTTGAGCCTGCGGCGTATGCGCAGCGAGCGAGTGCCGCCGGAGCGATGGGCTGCCGAGCTGCGTGGAGAGCGGGCGGACGGAGCGGACGGACGTGCGCTTCACTCGCTCGCCTCCCCCTTCTCGTTCTGCGAGCGCGTGAGTTCCCACAAACCGAAATGCAAAGGCGCACAAAAAGAACGGTCGCGGCTACGGCGCGCGGGATACCGGTTTTTGAGGTATTGATCTGAGCTGTGATTCGATGAAAAGCTGCGCTTGAGAGTGCGTTTCCAGGTTTCATTGGCTATAATTAGAAAATGGAAGACACGATTGGCTGAAAATGGCTGTCGAGTTGCCTTTTTCGCAGAACTGCTCAAAAAAGAGAACCCACAAACCAAGATGGACGACAATAACGACAGCTACGCCTATGGCAGCGGCGGCGGCGACAATGGCGCCGAAGGAGAAGAAGAGTACGAGGAGTGCGAGGTGGAAGACCTCGTAGACGACGCGCCGATGCACGTCAGCGGCCGCCTATTCCTCGGATCCATCGACGCTGCGCGCAACGCGGCGGCGCTCGCGAAAGCGCGCATTGCGTTCACTTTGGCGCTGCTCGGCAGCGACGATCACGGCGACGGGGTCGCGGCAGCGCCGTCGGGGCTGGCGAGTGCCGCGCAGCAATTGCCAGTAGGAGATGATGGAGCTGCTGCTGAGGCGGAGGCTGACGGCGTCACGCGCACGGAAGTCGAGGTTGAAGACGCGCTGGACGAAGACTTGTTCCGCAAGCTGCCTGGGATCCTCGCGACGCTCAAGAGCATCATGTACGCGCGTGGCAGTGAATGATTGTGATGAAGCTGCTTGTGTATCACTCGTGGTTGAGTGTAGCTGTTGCGCATCACTGACGCTGTGAACGACTGCGTGCAGCGAACAAGCGGAACGCGTCGACAGGAACATGCTCGTCCACTGGTAAGTAGACTTGCTCTCAGTCCAGTCCCCGTGCAGCTCGCTGACCATTGTCATTTCATCACACGACCATGACAGTGTTGCCGGCCGCTCTCGCTCGCCGTCCGTGATCGCAGCGTGGCTGATCACACAGTCGCCTGCTGACAAGTACTCCGGCGCGGAGCAAGTGATCGAGGAGATCAGGTGAGCGCATCAGCGTGCTGGGGACTGAATCGCCTGCACACGAGCACGGGTATGCTCACCATGCGACGCTGTGTATCGCGCGTGCAGCTTCATTCGCCCATGGATCGAGATCAACGCGCACTTCCAGCGCGAACTGCAGCTTTTCCACAGAGTCATGACTGTTCCCAGCGAGCTCCAGCAGCACGAGGTGCAGGCGCTCGTGAGCCGCAAGCAGAGGCTGCCGCGTGTGGACTTTGGCGAGTCGCTGGTCGCAGACGTCCTCGCCGGCAAGAAAACCATCACCATGCGGCTCGAGTCGGATCTGGAGGGCGACGCGAACTCGGATCTGAAGGACGTCTTCCAGCACGCGACTGTCGTCGCAACGACCTCTGCAACTGCTCTGACTCGACAACCGTTTGCAGTGCTGCGTGTCCACCAAGTGGAGACAAAGTGTCTCCATGAACTGGACACTCTCAATCTCCAGAAGTCCGGCTTCGCGTCAATTCCACAGGTGCTGGTAGTGCTCCGGCAGTTCTACCCGCACGTGACAGAGACGACGCCACTGCTCATGGTGCACTTCGAGTGTCTCGGACAGGTAGCGGTGGTTTCAAGCTAGCGCTCTCGGAAGGACACTGTCAGCGAAGCGGACACCTCAGCGTGATAGGCGCTGTATAACTGTGCAGAAACCTTAACTCTGGTTGGACTGACATGCAATAGAGAATCTAGCAGGCAGTGCAGACAGACTCAATGTGCGTGCGTGCTGCTGCTGCTTCACTGAGAGACTCGGCCATCCAGCGCCTGGCTGAGTAGCATCCTGCCTCGCGTCGACAGCGCGCGCCGCAGCTCGTGCTCGCGTCCATCTCCTCCGTTGTGCGTGCTGCTGCTGCTGCCGCTGTGCTTCGTGCGCACGATCGGCGCGCCAATCGAGTGGCGCCTTGAGCTCTGTCGTCTCTGTGATGAGGACGCAGCGATCGAGCTCGGTGGGATCGGCGCGTCTGGAGCCCCAACGACAGTCGAGTCAGTGGACCAGACGATCGTTGCCATGGACGTGGAGAGCACGGACGTCGAGTTGCTGCGCTCAAAGCCCGTGAACTCGCCCCAGTCCTCGCTCGAGTGCGCCGACACTGACGCATCCTCCTCGTCCTCGTCATCGTCGGCTTTCGACGCTTTCTCAAACGCCGCAAAGTCCGCCCACTCCTCGCTCGCGAGCTTGGAGAACGACAGGATCTGCGTCGGCGGCGGCTGCGGCACAGGCTGCTGGTGCAAGGACGACCGGCGCCTGCTCCTCGTTCGCCTGCTCCTGTTCATTGCTGAGTTATCGTAGCCGCCAGCTCGGATCTGATGCACCTGCTGCTTCACTTCGTCCAGCGTCGGCCGACTCGCGATGTCCGGGATGAGCATCCACTTGATGAGCGACGTGATCGTGGACGAGAACTGCGACGGCGAAGAGCTCTTGTGCGGGAACCTGACGTTGCCGTTGAGGATCGCGAGGTGCAGCACACCCTCTCTCGCGTTCTCGAACGGCGAGTACGGTCCGAACGCCATGGCGTAGAGGATACAGCCGAGCTGCCACACATCCGTGCGGCCGTCGATCACGTCGCTGGCGCTGTAGCCGTTCGAGACCCAGAGCTCAGGCGGTCGGTACGGCGCACTGCTGAGCCGCTCAGCTTCTTCGCACAGCGCGCTGTGCTCCATCGCAGTCCGGACGCAGCTGCTGAGCGGCGCGATCGAGCCAAAGTCCATGAGCATCGGCTGCGCCGGGTCGGTGGATGAGATGAGAATGTTGCCAGGCTTGAGGTCGCGATGCGCGAAGCCCAGCGCGTGCACTTGGCTCACGGCTTCGAGCAGCTCCGCGAAGAACCGCAGACACTCGCGCTCCGAGAACGGCGAGCAGCCATCTGAACACAGCGCGTAAGCAAAGACGAGTGGGTGCGTGCGTGAGTGAGTGAGTAGCATAGCGGTGTATGTTTCAGAGCATAGAGCGCTGCGCACCTTTCTGGAACACGTCTTCGAGCATCGTCTGCAGCGAGCCGTGCGCGCAGATCGGGAAGAGCATGAACACCTCCTTGGCGCGCTGGGAGCCCATCTCGAGCCGCACGCGGCCGTCGACACCACCATTCACCTGCGGCTTGTCCTGCTCGTCGCTCACGCGCACCTCAGACTCGACGAGCGGCAGGACGTTGGCGTGCCGCAGGCGCTTGTGCACCTGGATCTCGAGCAGCAGGCGCTCGAGCGTCTCGGCGTCGCGCACGCCGCGCACCCACTTGAGCGCGAAGTGGCGCTTGTCCGCGCGCCGCACTTCGTACACGGTGGACGAGCCGCCCTCGCCCAGCGTGCCCAGGATCTTGTACGCGCCGCCGTTCACGCGCGCCACCTGGTTGCCCATGCTGCTGCTCGTCTGGTGGCGTTGATGCGCTTGAGACGCGATCTTTTGCTGTGGAAGAGTCGCAGAAAAAGAGCGAGCTCGTGTCGCGATATCGCTCTCGCAAAATGGGTTTGCCGCACAGCGTGCACATTTGCATTGTGATAAGAAGGGTTTTAGTGGTGTGTGAAGCTTGTATTGGATGTATACAGGCTGGATGCATGCTGCGAAGACAAGCAAAAGCGGATGCGCTGTACTCGGAAGCAGCTGAAACTCGGCCACATTCGGAAAGAAGAAAAAGCGCGAGAAGAATGGCGGTCGAGTGAGTGCTTCGCGCGTCGTGCGCCAAGCTCCGTTCCCTCAATGCACGCGCATGCTCAGCCTGTCTGTGCTCTCTGTCTGTGCTCTGTGTGCTATGTGTGTGTGTGCGCGCGCACAGATCGCCATCTGCGGCGTCAGCGTGCGTTCTCAACCGCGTGCTGCGCGACAAACTCCCGCGCGTGCTCGCGCACATCCTCGACAAGCTCGCGAGTTCCGATGTGCGCGCTCACTCTCTTCTGAAGCATGGGCAGCTCTACAGTTACACTGCGTGCGTGCTTACCCAACGTGTATGCATGTGTTCGTACGCGTGCAGGACGGCGAGGTGTTCTCTCTCGAAGAGAAGCAGCAGCTAAGCGAGATGCTGGCGCTGTCCGTAAACCAAGTGGACGAGATGGTGCTGCTCGTCCAGCGCGTGTTCGTCAACGCCGCGCATTTCGAGAAAGTGGATCGCCACGCGCTGCTGAACCAGCACGGCGTAGACGCGGACGTGGTCGCGATCGTCGAGAAGGCGTGGCGCAAGAAAAGCAGCAAGTGCACGCTCGCGCAGCAGATCGCAGCCTTGCATCCGCTGGATCCCTCTGCTTCATCACTATCATCCTCAGAAGCAGAGATACTGGTTTTAGCAGAGTCGAACTGGCGTGTGCACCTGGGAATGGGCCAGAGCAAGCTGCGCGGCACGACGGATCCGACCGCGATCTTCCAGCTCGTGCTGAGCGACCCGAGCGCAGCGCAGCAGGTGCTCACTCCGTTGGTCATGCGAGGGCTCGTTGCCAAGTGCTTGTGTGTCTGTTGGTCTAATGCGGGGACTCCCAATGCTGTGGCTGTTATCGCCGGGAAGCAGGACGAGAAGCTGGACGTGGAGATGTCCCACGACGAGCTGCGCGGGTTCTTCCGACAGCTCAATGCGATCCAAGCGCAGATCGATAGCAGTAGCAGCAGCACACACGCCAATGCTGCATAGCCATCGCGCGAATAAAATAGGAGAGATGAAGCTCGCAGCAGTGATGCAGGAGGTATTCGTATGTGGTAAATGAGAACGAGTTATGACGAGCATGTCAAGTTTGGATCGCGCTACTGAGCTCTCCGAATGCATTTCGGCACGGAATGGCGCATGGAAAAATCGAGCTCGTCGGTCTCGGCGCTGTACGTGAGTGCTGGGAACACCGAATGGAAGTGAAAGCCGCTGGCTTCTGGTGGAGTAGTCGACGCGCGCTCGTGCTTGCGCTCCTCGTCCAAGTCGTCCTCCCGAGACTCATTCGTCCATGGAGACTCGGCGACCACTCGCTGCTCGTCGCCATTGAGGAAGAGCGCGACACTCTGGCTGTTCATGTCGAGCAGCACGCCGACTGTGTCGCCTTCCTTGTAAGGCTCGACGCGACCGATCGCCACGCCGTTCTTGACGATCGCGCCGGATGCCGCGTACCCGAACGCTCCTCGCGACCACGACGACGCGAGCGGGTTGCCGTCCAAGCTCTCGCCCTCAAAGCCCTCGCTCGCGGCGACGCCAATCACCACTGCTGACGCACCATGGTCACACGCACGCATGCGCCTGACGTGCACTTCCCAGTAGTGCTCGCCGCTCGTGAAGAAGTGCTGCTTTAGGAGCTGGTGGCGCTTGACGCGCGGCTGGAGCGTGGCGGTTGAGCGGCTGGCGCCGCCAGCGCTGGATCCTGGAAGCAGCGCATAGCAGCACGAGCGTGAAGCACAGCGTCAGGTATATGAGAGCAGTGTGACTAAAGCTTCTACACATCCACAGAGAGAACGCACGCTTCGTAGCTCGTCGCCTCATGGCTCGTCGTGGGCTCGCGTCGCGTCTGGATCAATCTGCCGCTTATGCGAGAATAGCGCGGCGAAACTTCAGTTTGTGACGTGAACTGTATCCACTTTCCAATCCAACCAACGTTGGTTATTTAGATAATGAGAACAACAGACGTTGTATTCACGTGGCCCACGTCGATTGGCACACGTCGCATGGACCGATGTCCAGCATGCGATCAACTGCTCTCGAAGCCATCGTTGTTGCTGTCGCTGTCCTGGTCGCCTAAAATCTCCCGGAATGCCGCGGCGAGCAGGTGTGAAGGCGTGCCGGAGTTCGTGAGCCCCCGTGGTGGTGCAGCGCGACCACGAGGTTGGAGTCCCGCAAGAGCACGGGCGAGCCGGAGCTCCCGCCTGCTGTCTCGGCGCTGTAGCGGCAAGATCTGAGGTTGTCGGCATTGATGCATCAACTGAGGTGGTGGTGCTACTGCTGGTGGTCGGCGTTATACGGATGCTCATGTGTGTCACATCGCTGGTTACGACGGACGCTGAAGCGACGAGAAGCACGAGCAGCCGGAGTGCCACTTTTCCCGATGCCATGTGAGAGACAGTGACGCACGTGCCAGATAGTCTGTTGTGTCAATGAGCGCTCGGCTATCAAGGTGGCGAATTGGAGAATGATGCGGCTCGTAGATGAGCATGTCGACCAAAGCGAGTCGAGGACGCCGCCACCCATGGCTGGTACCGTACGAGCGTGAGGATGAAGGAAAAGAAGGTGGCAGGTGATATACTACTCACGCATGCTGATCTCCACAAAGACAGTCGAGGTGTCGTCTGGTGTGTGGATATTCTTCTGACTGTGGGCATCGCTGTGGCCAGTGCGACGTGAAGGAGAGGAAAGGAGTGAAAATGGTCGAGTGAGCGATCTGTGGGATATCAAGGAGCATAACATCTCAGACTCACGCTCAGATGTCATCATTTGAACCTACTTTGAAGCTCAGAGGGTGATTCTGTCTGAGGTGGTCCACACCGATATGGCAAAACTGGCAGTTTACTGGCTAATCGCAAATAA
This sequence comes from Globisporangium nagaii, assembly GCA_023335995.1. Taxonomy (NCBI): domain Eukaryota; phylum Oomycota; class Peronosporomycetes; order Pythiales; family Pythiaceae; genus Globisporangium; species Globisporangium nagaii. The sequence goes on from JAADWH010000352.1 coordinate 12,240, forward strand.
GGAGCACGCTTTAGCGATTTCACCTGTCTTTTGTATATCAATCTGGGATATTTGCCATATAATAGTCAATAGTTGCGTGTTAAATGGTTGTATGGGCGATTTTATCCTGGCGAAAAATGACGACTTGGTCACGTCGCGGGAAAATGCGAACGCAAGGCGGCGCGTTCGTGGAGCGCCTGGCGCTCATGCGGCGCTGCGTGGGCGAGAGCCGCGCGTCGCGCACGCCCGTGGACCTCAGCGGCGCACTTTGTGACGCGCACGCGCTGCAGGAGCTCGTCGCCGAGCTTCTGCTGCCGTTCGCGCAGCTCCAGATCGACCAGATCGTCGCGCTGCATGTGCAAGAGGAGGACGCGCGCGGTGGTGGCGCTGCTCACCAACCCGATGCTGCTGCTGCTGTAGAAGCAGAGCTTGTGCGGAAGAGCGCTGCTGCTAAGCGCGGACGTGGGAAAGAGGTGAAGACGCAGCGAGAGCGAGCGAGCCCGGACGAAGACACTGCGCCGCAGCTCCGTGGCAATGATGCAGCACTCAACGAGGAGGCGCACCACTTCACGACGGCGATCGCCGGAGCCATGGCAGGCGCTCAACAGCTCGGTAAGCACTGTGTGCAAGCTCCCATTGCTCCGTGATGCTACTTGTGCACGCGTTTGTGCGAAGGTCATGTGTGTGCTGCTGATATTGTGATGAACTCGCCTGCGTTTGTGGCGCAGCGTACAGCGAGGTGTCTGTCTTGACCAAGTCGCCACTCACAGCAGTAGCGTCGGCGAAACCCAAGCGTGGCCGTCCGCCTTTCAAGAAGAAGAGTGTAAAGCGGCAACAGCAAGTCGCATTCGTGGTGCCACAGAATCCGGATTTCATCTGCCGCCGCGTTGTCTCGATCGACGTCGGAGGCGGTCGCGTCGTGGAGCTCAAGCGCCAGGCGATTGCGGAAGGACGCAAGGTGCTCTTAGGTGCGTGTGTGTGTGTGTGTGTGTGTGTGTGTGTGTGTATTGTCTGGGTATGTTGGTATTTGCCATGGCTCAGTCACTCGCTGATACGAATCCCATCAACACTGCTGCATGCATTTGTTCCAGTCGTCGACTGGATTGATCAGGTAGAGCCGATCCTCGCAGCTCGAGATGCGATCTCAAAACTCGGAGCTGAAGTCGTCGGCGTGAGCTTCGTGGTCGCGACGAGCGCCACGCTGCTCGCCAAACTCAAGCACGAGCAGCTGCTGTTCAGCTGTTCGTGGTCGCCACCGGACGGCGCGGAGATCGCGCTCGCTGGAGACCAGAGCGTCACGAGGAGCATCGTTCCGGAAGGAGATGTGGTGGTGCGAAACCCGAACTGCTCGTGCCACCAGCCTGGTCCACACCGCAGTGGGATCGCGAAGAAGAGAAAGCGCAGCCTCGACGAGGATGCTCCGCTGCCGCCATCGCTGGTGCACTTCACGGCGCAGTATCAGGTACTTCGGCTCTCCTTTGTGGAAATCTTGCTGTGACGGCGTGGGAGAGCTGATGTGGTGTATGCTTTGCGCGTGGTGCTTTGGAACACGCACAGGGGAACAATCCGAGCGAAGACCGAAGTGTCAACATTGAGAAGCCTGACGACGGCGGTAAGCTGAGGATGGGTCGTGGGCTTCGTGGTGCTTCGCTGATTGCTTCGCTAACAAGCTTCACGCGTGTACGAGTAGGCGTCCAGATCAATGCTGTCTTTGACGGCCATGGTGGCTCGCTCGCGGTGGAGTAAGTTGGAGTTTCACTCAGCACGGGTGACTTCGCTTCGCGTTTTGCGAGGGACGCTGACTGTCTTGCGTTTGGACAGGCATCTTCGAAAGACTCTGTGTCAGCGAATACTCTCGGGAGTATCAACAGAGTCAACTACGGAACAGGTTTGGTGTGTCGTATTCGCTTTCATCACTTGCAGCTCGAGTTTGGCAGCGGTGACGATGTTTCGTGCTGGATTCGCAGGTTGTCGAGGGCTTGAAGCAGTCCTTCTCTGCGTGCGACGAGGAGCTCAAGCAGTCACTCTTGGCGCTGCCTGCTGAGACGCATCTCTCAAAAGGCTTCTGCAACAGCGGTGCTTGCGCCGCGGTGGCTCTTTTTGTCAACTCTGTTCTGTACGTCGCGAACGTTGGAGACTGCGCGGTTGTGATCGGCAAGAGGTGTCCCGTGTCTGCGATGTGTGTCGCGACCGAGCTGTCGGTTGAGCACAACTGTAGCAACGCAGACGAGATCCGTCTCGTCCTGGAACGATCTCGCGACCGTAACCCAGTTCGACTGAGCAAGGACGATCAAGCGAATAGTGCGAGCGGGTTTGGCGTCAAGAGAGTCGCTGGCAGCTTGGCTGTGACGCGCGCGTTCGGGGATTTCTATCTGAAGTGTGAGGAGCTGAGCTCGGCTCCTTTCAAGGTACTATGCGAGTTGGTGTTGGCTTGTAGGATCGAATGAGGGGTCTAATAGCAGGTTGGGCTAAGTCTGTCACATCTTTGACTCTGCTGCTGACATCAGAGCAAGGTGCCCTACATCACAGTCGAGCCGAGCGTTCGTGTCCATCAGCTCGATGGTACTGAGCAGTATGTCATCATTGGGAGTGACGGACTCTGGGAAGTGCTGACGCCTGACGAGGCAGTGCAGATTGTCGACAACTTCGGTGCGTTGCTTTTCGTCCTGGCGTCGGCGTGTTGTCTTGAGTACCGAACTATGATCCTCTTCTCGTTGCGTTTCAGATCCAACGCAATCGATATTCTTCTCGAGTGTGAGCGCCGCGCTGATCCACGCTGCTCTCGAGAAGATCGCGCATCGTGACGGATTGCTGCTGTACGAAGTGCTGACGCTACCGCCAGGTCCCGATCGCAGACGCTTCCATGACGACATCACGTGCACCGTGGTGTACATCAGCCAGGACGGTTTGGAAGACGAAGAAACTGACGCGGCATCCATAGACTCTGCTGCCGCTACCACGACGCCAACGACGCCAATTGCGGCTGAGGAGCAAGAGCCAAGCGACCATCCGCTGGAGTGAGGAGAGCAAGCACACGCATGCACAGCGAAAGCAAAATACCAGCCTCTCTGCTCTATTCGGACATCATCATGTTCACATACTCGACATAGTTGATGTTCCCATGCTGGTCAGGCTCGAGCTGCCGCCGCAAGACACACACATAAGGAGACAAGCAATCGAGTAAGTATCCATCCACGAAGACGATGAAGTGGCTCGCCACGAACCGCACCTGGCTGATGAGCTCCTGCGCTTGCTCGGGAGAGATCTTGTCAGCGCCGTAGGTCGTGAGCGCGATCAGCAGCTTGTCTGCTTTGATGAAGCCCGGCGCAGACGCGTTGCCTTCGAACGCCTTGAATGCGTTCTTCACCTGCTCGGACGTGTATGTGGCGTTGACTTTGCGGGACATGACAGCCACGAACTCGTCAAAGTCGATCTCGCCGTTGCTGTCCTGGTCGATTTCGTGGATCATGAGATCGATCTCCTCGGGTGATGTGTCGATCCCGAGCGTGTCCATGAGCTCGCCAAGCTCCACTTTCGTGATCGAGCCTCCGCGGTCCTGCACAGAGAGCGAGAGTCAGCCGAGGTGAGAGATCATGCAGCCACACTCGTTCATGTTCACAACGCCGAGAACGCACTCGGTCGACGAGGTTGAAGATTTCGCGGAACTCGGCGAGCTCTTCGGGGGACAAGTTGTGCGCCATCGTCGCTGCGTCTCTGCGGACTTCACCGTCTGCAAGTCAAGAGTGCGCTGCTGATGTTTTCTGCCAGGCAGCACTCGAGAGCAGAAAGCTGGTGCGCGAAACGGATCACTCGAGTTCATTTTCTCATTCGCGCTAACAATAACCGGACTGAGGGTCACAGGATCCCCTCGCATGCATCGGCCGAGGATCTGCCTGCCTGCCTGCTGCTCTACCAATCCAACTGGCTTAGCTACACGGCGGCATGTTCACGGAGGAAGTCGGTGTCATCACTCGGCGAACTGCATAGCGCAGTCTCTCGTTCACAGGAGCTTTCGGCGTCGATCGTTTGCGAGGATCCTTCGCCAAGAGTGCAAACAACGGCGTTGATGGGGTGGATGACGTGCTGCTCGGGGTGCGCGAGCGAGGGGTCGGATCAGTGATGATCGACAATTTCGCATCCGGCTTCTTGTGTCGCGATCGCCAAGTCTGTTGGATTCTGCTCGCCGCACAGTGCACCGCGCTGCTGTTCTCGACTCCGTTGCTGGTGCTGCTGCTGTCGTCAAACAGGTGGGAAAGCGCGCGAACAAGCTGGGGTCTGATCTTCTCGCTCTCGCTCTTGGCATCGCTGCCGGCGACGTTCTGGTTCATCGAGTGGAGGTACGCGCCAGGTTTCGCAAACATCAGAGCCATCGCAACGCACGTGAAGCTGGCACTGGAGTTCCCGAGGCGAGTCTCAACAGAGTTAACATATGCGTCCGGTGATGCATTCTCAGTCGACTCGCGTCGCACGAGAGCCACGTTCTGGCCGATTTGCATCGATCCCAGTCGCCAGAACCCAAACGCTGTTCGCTGGAGGCGCTGGGGATACAACTTCGTGACTCTGTCTAGCGCATCGACGCGGCGCTGGAACATGTCACGTGGGTGTTGTCGTCGCCCAAGTGCTGCGCTTGAGATGGAGAACAGGCTTGCCCAGGACCGCGGCGCTGGCGAAGACTGGCGAGTCGTCTGAGCTTGGTACTTCACTTCGCGCTGCGCCTCTTCGCAGCCATCTCGCGCTGGCAGCGGTGCGACAGAACTCTCTCGCGCTGTGCTCTTCGATTTGCTGCCGTCGAAGAGTCCGAGTACCGACGTCCACAGTTTGTGAAGAGCATCGAAGCTTGCGACACGGCTAACCGCGATCAAGAGCACGTCGAGGATCAGGTAGAAGACGAAGAAGAGCGTCCCGAGCGTCGAGAGCACGAGCAACACCTCGGACGGCGATGCGTCCGTGCCTCCTTTCGTTTGCGACTTGCCGATCATCTTAACTGGAAAGGGTAGCAGCAGCTCTGCGCTCTCTTCGCTCATATCGGCGCCTGCTGTCGAGAACGTCTCGTCGTTGCTGCTGCTGCTTGGGATGCTGGCTGACAGATCCTCAAGTGTTGCTTCACCAGCCTGTTCAAACTCGATCTCCTCGACACTGCTGGTGGATGGATCGGTCGCTGGCAAATCCTCGTCTGTTGCTGCTAGCTGCGACTCTGTTTCGTCATCAGTTCTCTCTGGCTGAGCGTTCTCTTCGTGGATTGGTCGTTCGACATCACCCTCAAGCTCAGGAACAATGCAAGGCTCTGCTTGTCCGAATGCTTCACTCGCACTATGATCATCAGCATCTGTCGGACTCGCGACTCGGTCGTGCACACCATGCTGATCGCCAGCTCCATCACCAGCACAGTCGATGCATTGCCCTGCACCTGCTACTTCGAACGCCTCGTCGCGTCCAGAAATGTCTGCTCCAGGAAGGCGTTGGACTAACGGCTCGTCAGCCTGTGGAATGTCGTGGAGAATGCGCTCGTCTGCTTCCAGCCCATGTTCTTCAGCTGCGACTGGTTCTCTGACCGCCTGTGCTTCATCAGCAGCGAGCTTATCATCGAGACTCGAGACTGTTGATGTGTCGTCCAAGCTCGGATCCCCCGCGTCTTCGCTGCTCGCACTGTTAGCTCTCTCTTCCGACGACAGCGAATCTTCCTCTGGCGGCGCATCCTCGCTGCGGATACCATCGCTTTCCAGAGCGTCAACCGCCACAGCTGACGACTGACTTGACGAGTCTGCATCCGATGAGTGTTCGTGGTCTTGATATTGAGTTTCCTGAGGCTTCTCTTCGCTTGCTTCGTCCCTGGACGCTATCGTCTCAGCTGCTCCAGATTCGTCTGTGATGGGATCAAGTCTGCCCTGGCTGAGCTCAAGAGATCCGCCAGCATCATGAGCCTCCTCGCGAATGGCGTCGATATTGCCGTGGCTTTGAGGCTCGTCATGCATGGTTCCTTGCTGCTGCTGTCTCGTCGTCTTCAGCTTTGCGATCGATTGCTCGACTGCCGCGATCCGCTCGTTCAGATCCACTGGCACTTCGTGCGGCGGTGTTTCTGTCAGTTGTGCTGCCTGCGTGGGAGCAATCTGGCTGCAGGGCTCGAGCGAGTTGATCCAGTTGAGTGATCGCAGCAGCGCGGCTTCTAGCCCCACGATGCAGTTCATGTCAACGGCAGCAGCTTTTGACTTGGTCTCGCCGCCACTCGTCTGCGCAAAGCGACAGAGATCCGTCGCGATGCTCGCGGCGCCGTCCTGGATCCACGCGAACGTCGTCGCTGGCTCGCTACTGCCCGACACGATCACATTTTTGACGACCATGAACGACGGCTCGTCCATCTTCTCCTCCTGTTGACTGCAGAGCTGTTCCAAGTCGACGACCTCGCTCAGCGCGTCATGCAGCACGCCGCATTTCGCAGCGGCGATGCTGTGCGCATGGCAGAACCGGCGCAACTGTGTAGCAGCATCGCGGCGCACGTCCACCCGGAGCACCACAGGCTGGAAATCCAGCAGCGCAGGTACGGTGAGCCATGCGGGCGGAGGGTTTGCTGCTGACTTGGTCATCCATGCGCGCGTGAAGATCACCACTGGGTCGCTGGTGTCGCGGCGGAGGGCGGTCGCGCGAGCTGCTGCCGGTGCTGTGGCGACGACAGCGACGAGGCAGAGGAGCGCTGCGTGCACTGCGAGCGCCTGCTGGAGCATTTGCAGCAGCGGTCTCGTCGTTGGGGCGCTGCGTGGTGCTTGCCGACTGGCTGCTGAGCGCGCAATGCAGGACGCGCTGAGCTCTCTGTGTCGCTTCACGAAAGCCTCGAAAGATCGCTTTTTCGCGCGGATTTGATACGCATGGCAGCTTGTTTGCCTGTACAATAAAGGTAAACCCGCTAATGATGCTAAATGGATCGTTTACGGCTTTCATTTCATCCACAAGGCCTTTGTGCATACGGTACTGCGAATTGAAAGGGATTCGAAGGAATCGCGACTCGAATTTTGACAATCTCGACGACAAGTGGGTTCACTCCTCGTTGCGAGCGCCTCGTTTTCGCCACACTGAGAGATCACACCTCGCTGCTCTTCGCCAGCTCGCCAAGCTCAAATGCATATATAAATCCTCGTCGTCCCCGTCTTGCTTCCGTCCACATCCTCACTCATGAACTCGCTCATGGACTCTCCCACCCATCCATCCATCCACCTTTGAGAAACAGCTCTCATCCGCACGCTGGTCTCCTCAGAACTGCGTGCGCGTGAAGAGCTCCGCGTCCGTGTTCACGGCGAAGAGCCGTCCGCCGTTGAGCGCCACGTAGGCGGCCTTGCCGTCCACGCGCTTCCAGTTGGGCTTAGCCTGAAGGAAGCCTGAGTTGGCGCACCAGACCTCGCTGTTGCTCGCCGTGCCGCAGACGTTGATGCCGTCGTAGTCGAGATTCCGGAGCGCGCCGCCCGTCTGGACCCACTTGGGCTCGCCCGCAGCGCGTCCGATCCAGATGAAGTCGTCCACGGGACTCGAGCCGATGAGCACGCCGTTGAGCACCACGACTTGCTGCATCGTGCCAGGCACGTGGCGCCAGTTCGGGAACGTGTCGATCAGCCCGTCGGCGCACCAGACCTCGTTGGCCGTGTTCGTGCCGCAGAGCTGCTTGCCGTCGGTCGAGATCTGCTTGAGGCTCCCGGGGAGCAGCTTCCAGCGCGGCTCACCCTCGGAGCGTCCCGTCCAGACGTTGCCCTCGCGGTTGACGCCGTAGACCGCGTCGCCCCAGACGACGACGTGCGTGAGCGAGCCGTCGAGCTGGCGCCAGCTCGGCGTATCGTCGAAGCCCTTGGCGGCGCACCAGACGCCGTCCGAGGCGTCCGTGCCACAGAGTGTCTTGCCGTCGAAGTTCACCTGGCGCAACTTCGGGAAGCTCGTGAGCTGCTTCCAGCCGTCCATTGCCACCGGCGGCGTCGTGAACCAGCGCAAGTACAGCTTCGCGTCCGTGCCAATAGCGTACGCGCGGCCGCCTTCGACGTCCACCTGAGTGAACTGTCCGGGGATGTGGCGCCAGTTCGGAGACGAACGCAAGCCGTTGTCGGAGCACCAGAGCTCCGTGTTGCTCGCGATGCCGCAGAGCATCGAGCCGTCGAACGCCACTTGCTTGAGTCCGCCGGGGATCTTGGTCCAGCTCGGCTCGCCGTCCGAGAAGCCGAACCAGATCGTGTCGTCCGGCGCCGCGCCGTAGATGATGCCGTCCGTGACGTCCACTTGCTTGAGCTTGCCTGGGAGTTTGCGCCAGTTCGGGTTGTGCGTGATCAGGTCGTCGGCGCAGAAGATGTCATTGTTTGCGTTTACGCCGCAGAGCTGCTTGCCGTCGCTCGAAACCTGCTTGAGGCTTCCTGGAAGCAACTTCCACTGCGCGTCGCCGCCAGAGACATTGCCGTACCAGACTTCGTCGAGCGCGCTGACGCCCCAGAGGTTATCTCCCCAGACCGCGATCCACTTGAAGTTCGCGCCGCTGAGCAGGCGCCAGTCGGGACTCGACGTCACGCTCTTCGAGGCGCAGAAGACTTTGCCCGCAGCGTTTACGCCGCACATCGTCTTGCCGTCGTACGAGAGCTGCACGAGCTCGCCCTTGATCGGGATCCAGTCGGATTCGTACGCGCGCACGCTTGCGGCGAAGACCGAGGCGACGCTCGCGAGGCTCAGCACGATCGCCTTCATTGACACCATCGCTACCTTTGCTACCTTTCCACTCTACCGTTCGTGCGCTGTTCCTGCTGAAGATTGCAAAGTGAGCGTGGGCTTGGGGAAGCACGAGGATCCATGCACCGAGCAGGCTCTTCAGCCAGAGCCTGCAGCGTCGGTTCGAGGCGCCATGGGCGGAACGAGCGGCTCTCGATTGACGCGATGGGGCGGCGGCGTCGCGCCTCTTGGACGCAAGTTTGAGATCTGAAAGCCGCGAAGGAGAAGAGGCTCTTGAGCCAGACTCGCGAGTCGTGCGAGGTTTGACGACACAACCAGAGTCCGACGCGATCACTTTACATATCTGCATATCAGTCATCGCTGCTTGGTCTGAGCTCGCGCCACATAAACGACCAAAGCAAGCTGGTGGTGGGGAGCATTGAGGATTGGGGAGGGCAATGCAGACACGAGTCGCTTGAGAAGATCGACGAGACGCATAACGTTGTCGTGCGGATCAAGAGGATAGAGCAACTTGATATCGAGTGGGGGCTGCGATCATCATCCGCGTCTTCGCGGTGCCAGCGATGCCCAATACTGTTATCCCAGGAGGTGAATTCGTCTGTTTTATCGGAGGATCTCTGTGGGACCCAGCGCTCTTCCAGCGCGAAAGCCCAGCTCTTCGTCGTTCGCACTCGCGCGAACGAGTTCGGCCGGCTCCAAACGCGCCAAAGCCACGTTCGCTAATCACTCGCGTCGCAGAAAATAGCTCGTCAGAGCCTCGAAATGGGCATCTGGGAAGGTAGGTTTCGGCTGCGGGTCTATTAGTGCCGCCTTTGCTTCCTAAGAAAAGCGATCCGAGACTTCCGAGCTCGCGTTCCCCGCTTTTGGATTGGGTCAGGCGCGCGAAACGAGAGCCAAGCTGATGGAGAGAGAGAACAGAGCAGAGCGAGCGGTCGAGCGGTCGAGCGGTCGAGCGAGCGGTCGAGCGGAGGGAGATGCAGGACAGGACACGGTCGCAGCGTCTGCGAGGAGCTAAATATACGGCAATCCTATCCACAGGGTCGAGTTCGCGCGTGGTGGTTTCCAAATAGCTTCGCGAGTAGATGTCGACTCGTAGGAAGGGGCTAATTAAAGCCTCGGCAGCAGCTCAGCTCAGGGCTCGAAGCGCCTGGGCATCTCGGCTTCCGCCTTTGTCTGCGAAACCAACGCGGCATTTCGCATCGTCGCCTGCAGACGAGAAACGACGCGGCGCCAGAGCAACCACGGCAGAGTCAACAGGCAGCCCAGGCACGACGACCCGGAGCGCATCGAGACGACCGAGGCATCCGTGCTTGAACCAAGCGAGGTTGACGACGACAGCCGTTCACGATGGCACACGGCGGTGGCGGGAACTTCAAGCTCATGACGGGTGACCTCATCCGGCTCATCGAGACGCAGCATGAGCAGCAAGTGGAGCAGCTCGAGAAGCTCGGCGGCATCACGGGCGTCGCGGCCTCGATCGGCATGGACATCCGCCAGGGGCTCGACAGCAACAACACCGAGGATCTCCGACGCCGCGAAGAGACCTTCGGGTCCAACTACATCCCTCCGCCAAAACCCAAGGGGTTGCTGGAGCTCATGTGGGAAGCGTTCCAGGACTTGACGATCATCGTGCTCACGTTCTCGGGCATCCTCTCGGTCATCCTCGCCGTGACGGTCGGCGATCACCCGGACACGGGCTGGATCGAAGGCGCGTGCATCATCTTCGCCGTCTTCGTCGTCACGTTCGTGACCGCGATCAACGACTACCAGAAGGAGCAGCAATTCCGGTCGCTCAACGCCGTCAAGGAGGACGAGAAGATCAAGGTCGTGCGCAACGGCGTGCCAGCCGAGATCTCCAAGTTCTCGCTCCGCGTCGGCGATGTCGTGCGCGTCGACCTGGGAGACATTGTCCCCGCGGACGGCATCGTCTTTGACGAGAAGGAGCTCAAGCTCGACGAGAGCGCGATGACCGGCGAGTCTGACCTCATGACCAAGAACCACGAGCACCCGTTCCTGCTTTCTGGCACGAAAGTCATGGAAGGACTCGGTAAGATGCTCGTCATCTGTGTGGGCGAGAGCTCGCAGGCAGGTATCATCAAGAAGCTCATCCTGGGCAAAGGCGGCAAGAAGGATGAGAAGAAAGAAGGCAAGACGAACGCTCCGACTGCTCACGGTGACGCCCCCAAAGGCGCGAACGGCACGGTGGAGCAAAAAGAAGAGTACGACGACGGTGAGACTCAGTCCCCGCTTGAAGCCAAGCTCTACCGACTCACAGTGTTGATCGGAAAGCTCGGTACGGCCGTGGCGATCATGGTGTTCTTGATCATGTGCATCCGCTTCTCGATCCACAAGTTCGTCGAGGACAAGAACGAGTGGAAGTCCAAGTACATCAGCGACTACCTCCAGTTCTTCATCGTCGCGATCACCGTGCTGGTCGTCGCGATCCCCGAGGGTCTGCCGCTCGCGGTGACCATCGCGCTCGCGTACTCGGTCAAGAAGATGCTGCTCGACAACAACCTCGTGCGCCACCTGGACGCGTGCGAGACCATGGGCAGTGCCACGACGATCTGCTCGGACAAGACCGGCACGCTCACGACGAACCGCATGACGGTCATGCAGGTCTGGATCGGCGGCCAGGAGTTCACGTCGGCGTCTCAGGCAGCGGACGAGATGTCCGAGACCACCAAGGACGTCTTCTGCAACGGCATCTGCATCAACTCGACCGCGGAGATCCTGCCGGCGAAGGTCGCGGGCGGCCAGCCGGAGCACACGGGCAACAAGACCGAGTGCGCGCTGCTCCAGTTCGTGCGCGACTGCGGTGTGGACTACCCGCAGGTGCGCGCGAATACAGAGGTGGGCCACATGCTCACGTTCAGCAGCAAGAAGAAACGCATGTCCGTGGTCGTCAAGCGTTCGGCGAGTACCTGCCGCATCTACACGAAAGGCGCGACCGAGGTCGTGCTCGGGCTCTGCAACAAGATGAAGCGCCTCGACGGCTCGATTGCGAGCCTCGACTCGAACCAGAAGGACATCATCGGCAGCTCGATCATCGAGAAGTACGCGTCACAGGGCTACCGCACGCTCTGTTTGTCCTACCGCGACGTCGAGTGTTCGTCCGACGAGATCAGCAAGTGGTCGGACGACGACGTCGAGACCGATCTCACGTGCATCGGCATCGTCGGCATTGAGGACCCCGTGCGCAAGGAGGTACCCGACGCGATCAAGCAGTGCCATCGCGCCGGCATCGTCGTGCGCATGGTCACGGGCGACAATATCACGACGGCACGCTCGATCGCCGGCAAGTGCGGCATCCTCACGCCGGGCGACAACGCGATCGTGCTCGAGGGCCAGGAGTTCCGTACCCGCGTTCTCGACGGCAATGGCAACATCATCCAGGCCGAGTTCGACCGCATCTGGCCGCACCTGCGCGTCATGGCGCGGTCGTCGCCCAAGGACAAGTACACGCTCGTGACGGGGCTCATGCAGTCGAACCTCATGCCCTACGGTCCGCAGATCGTCGCTGTGACGGGTGACGGCACGAACGACGCGCCAGCGCTCAAGAAGGCGAACGTCGGCTTCGCCATGGGCATCAGCGGCACGGCTGTGGCCAAGGACGCGTCGGACATCATCCTCATGGACGACAACTTCACGTCGATCGTGCAGGCGATCAAGTGGGGACGCAACGTCTACGACTCGATCGCCAAGTTCCTGCAGTTCCAGCTCACGGTCAACGTCGTGGCGATCGTGCTGGCGTTCCTCGGCGCCGTGATCCTCGAGCAGTCGCCACTTTCGGCCGTGCAGATGCTCTGGGTGAACCTGATCATGGACTCGTTCGCGTCCTTGGCGCTCGCGACCGAGCCGCCGACCCAGGCACTCCTCGAGCGCCGGCCGTACCCGAAGACCAAGCCGCTGCTGTCCAAGATGATGACGAAGCACATCTTCGGCCAGTCGGCGTACCAGCTCATCGTGCTGCTCGTGCTCACGTTTGCGGGCGACAAGATCTTCAACCTCCCGTCGGGGCGCTTCGCCGACCTGGACGAAGACAACAAGAACGACCCGACGCAGCACATGACGCTCGTCTTCAACACGTTCGTGTGGATGCAGCTCTTCAACGAGATCAACTGCCGCAAGATCCACGACGAGATCAACGTCTTCGAGGGCATCATGGGCAACCACGTGTACATCTACGTCACGATCTTCCAGATCGCCGCGCAGGTGCTCATCGTCCAAGCCACCGGGCGGTTCTTCAACTGCGAACCGCTGAACGCTGAGCTCTGGGGAGTCTCAATCCTCCTCGGCGCCGGATCCATGCCCGTCGGACTGGCGCTGCGTCTGCTGTCGGCGAAGCGGCTACCGTCCTGGATGGCGTTCTGCCATGAAGCCGACGCCGTGGACGTCTCGAGCCAGGGCCGCGTGTCGAATGCGTTCCAGAAGGGAGCCGCGGCCAAGGCGACGCTCGGGTCCGGGTAAAGTGCCGCCGAACCTCGGCAGTCTCCATTATTCGTCGTCCGTGCGGTTCGCATCGAGAACGAGACAGCGAGAGAACGAGCGAGCGAGCGAGCGCGCGGCGGACTCGAGGCGGGAGCAACCAAGCAAGCAGGGAGCCCAAGGTCTTCGGTCGTTCTCGTTCCCCATGCGAGCGCAACAGTTTTGGTCGTGCAGCCAGCGAACACAGCCACCTACATCCAGACAGACCCACACGAAGAAGAAAACCACACAAAGCACCTCAGAAACATCAAGACCCGCCCCGCGGTATCCGCTACCACCCGCCTCGACGCACGCAGCTTCCCCGCTCTGACCAGTAGAAAGAGAGACGACGAGAGAGAGAGAGAGAGAGAGAGGGTGAGAGAGAGAGAGAGAGA
>JAADWH010000353.1:0-25761 GCA_023335995.1 Globisporangium nagaii
AGAAGAGGTGGTGGTAGCTTTCGATGTCGTTGCAGCCGTGCACGCAGTATCGGAGAGCTTGGTCGCCTTGATGCCAGAAGAAGTAGTGCACTGGGAGAATGCGCCACCATACACGGATAGTCACGTCGAGTGTTCGCGGAGTGATGAACTTGCGGAGGTACGCTTTCGCACAAGGATGGTGGTCTTCATGCGAACTCGCGATGGCAAACTCTGGGCTGTGAGAATTCGACCCCCAAGCCCTCGAAGATGAAGACTTCGAAGCAAAAGCTGGCGACACAGGCGCGCCTTGAGCCAATGGGCGATGCTCAAAGAACTCGCGTGGACGTGCGCGCTCGCGAAGGCGGAGGGCAGTTCGCGAGCCGGATGTTTCGTCCGAGGTCGCTCGCGTTCTTCGCGAGCGGCCACTCTCAGGCGGCTGATGGCCATAAACTGGACTCGAAACCACGTGTCGCTGGCCACTCACAGTCCAACTGGCCATAATCAAATCGGGCTGAGACGGATTGTGCGAGCAGCTCCAAACAACCAAACTCGACGCTCGTCACTTGCCAATCTTCCGCGGCGCATTCGCACAAGAAAGCTCCAAGCTCCACGCTCCACGCTCCGTCCGTCCCGATGGTCTCCTCGCCGTCCTCCGTCGCGCTGATCTCTGTCGCGGCCGCCGTGTCCGCCGCGCTCTTCGTGATCAAGCAGCGCTCGCACGCCGCGCCAAAGGTACCAGCAGCGCCAAAAGCCGCCGCCGCTCCGGTGCACGCGTCCACCGGCAAGCAGTGGGACGCGGACGAGCTGATCAAGCACCGGCGCTCGATCTTCCCGCAGGACTACGACCAGAGCCGCAAGGTGCCGCGTGAGGTGCTCGAGAAGATGCTCGAGAGCGCGAACTGGGCTCCCACGCACGCGCGCACCGAGCCGTGGCGCTTCGTCGTGTTCAGCACGCCCGCGGCGCTGCAGCGGCTCGGGCAGTTCGAAGCCGACTTGTACAAGAAGATGGTGCCGGCGGACAAGTTCATGCCGAAGAAGTACGAGAAGAAGGTGAAGGCGAAGCTCGCGAGCTCGTACGTGATCGCGATCTGCATGAAGCGCCAAGCGAGCGAGAAGCTCCCAGAGATCGAGGAGGTCTGCGCGGTGGCGGCGGCCGTGCAGAACCTGCACCTCTCGGCCGCGGGACACGGCGTCGGCGGCTACTGGAGCTCGGGCCCGCCAATCTTCTCGAGCGAGATGAAGGAGTTCCTCGGCCTGGGCGAGAAGGACAAGTGTCTCGGACTCTTCTACGTCGGGTACCCGAAGCCCGGCCACGTCGCCACTGGCCACCGCAAGTCCATCAAGGACAAGATCACGTGGGTCTCGGAATAAATCATGCCAGCGGACGCTTGCACGCATATTGCCACACCCCAATAGCACACGATCCCTGTTGTTTAGAGCAAATAATGGAGACGAGAGAGAACGCTGCGCGCTGTCAAATCCATGGTACATGTTGTTTGCTTTGTCTCGCTAGCCGTGCTGTGTTGTGCATCGCTTGTGTACGAACGGCTCATCAATCTACTTGGAGCCAAACTCGGTTTCCCACGCTTCAAAGCGCCGCAGCTGGTCCTGGCCAACCGACTTGGACACATTCCGCAACGCTTCCGCAAAGTCGTCCTGGGAACATCACAGCACATCGCATTCCCAAGTATCACACCAATGAGTTCATGCAGCTAGCTCCCGAGGAAACACACGTGACAGACACACGCGCACCTTGGTGACGATCAGGCGCTTCTTCTCGAGCAAATCGCGGAGCTCGTCGCCTGCCTCCTGGTCCTGACGACTCAGCTCCATGAGCAGCCCTGGCGTGTACACGCGCTTCACCGGCATTCGCTTGGCTGTCACAATGAACAGGACCGCCGCAGAGAAACGGTCAGCTTCACTGACACACAGACCACGGCTCTGTCACCATCCACTTAGAGACCCCGAACGCACCAGTTTCGCAGACGTTCGTGATGTCGTCGCCGCTGTATCCCTGCAAATTGTATCGCAAACAGGCATTCCATCAGAAAAAAACACACACTGTCTGCTACTGCTGCTGTGGAAAATGGCAAACTGCCAAGCAACAAGAAACAAGAGCGCACCTGGGTCTCCTGAACCAGTTCCTCGATGTCAACCTCCGGCGCCAGATCCACGCGCTTCAGGTTCAGCTGAAACAGCGCGTGGCGTGCATCCGCCTTGGGAAGAGGGATGTACACGCGCTTTGTGAGCCGCCGACGCATGGCTTCGTCCAGCTCCCACGGCAGGTTCGTGGCTGCGAGCAGCATCACGCGTGCGCCTTCGTGCTCACCAGATGACACGCCGTTGATCTGGACGAGCAGCTCCGTTTTCACTCTGCCAAGCGTCACGAAGAGAAGGGTGTCAATGCAGTCGATTTGTGATGCCTCATGCAACAGCAACAAGGAGGCTCTCAGATCGAACAGCTGCTGTACCTGCGGCTCGCCTCGTGCTCGGTCGCTGCTCCTCGCGCTGACGCGATCGCGTCGATCTCGTCCATGAAGATGATCGACGGCTCGTAGTAGCGCGCCATGTCGAAGAGAATGCGCACCATTTTCTCGGAATCGCCGCGGTATTTCGACGAAAGCGTGGATGCAGACACGTTGAAGAACGTCGCGCCGCACTCGTGCGAGACTGCCTGCACGCATCAAAGATGTGAAGATGGTGAGCCCAATCAATGCAGTCTCTCACAAGGCTCGCGCGCCTCGACGAAGCGCTTGGATCACGCGCCCGCGCTCGCGGCGAGAGTGGGCGATCGGCAAACGGGCTGCTCCACTCCGCGCTGGTTCTAGCTCAGCTCAGCGAGCAGTGGAAATCACCTCGTACCTTTGCCAGCAGCGTCTTCCCTGTTCCCGGCGGACCAAACATCAGCACGCCGTTGCAGGGCTTCAGCAGTCCGTCCTATGCATCAGCAGGTCAGAGTCAGCACTCGCCCATCAAACGCCCTCTGTCAAAGCTTGTGAAAAAGAGGTTGTCACAAGTACCTCAAAGAGATGCGGGGCGATCTGCGGAAGCATCACGGTCTCCTGCAAGAGCTGCTTCGTGTGCTCCAGCCCGGCGATGTCGTCGAACGCGATCTTCTCGCCCTGGTCCACGATGTCGCGCTCGATCGCCTCGATGAGCTCCTGGTCCACCCAGCCGTTCTCCTTCGCCATGTCCGAGTACCTCGGCTTCCCCGCTATTGTGGTTGCCACTGTCGACTCGGAGATCGTGCTGAGGCTGCTCTCAGTGCTCTCTCGTCGCTTGGACTTCTGCGAGTTCTTCGCGTTGCGTCGGGACGCGAGGTCGCTGGCTTTCGAGCTCGTCGTCGTCGCTCGCTTGATGCTGTTTCGATGCACATTTTCTGCAGCCAACCAGGACACGCTTTCAGTGAGCAGACGACACAAAGACAACTCCAGATTGCTAGGACATCACCAACCTTTTCCCTTCATCGCTGTCGATGCCCGCGCCGCGGCTGGCAGCGCTGGCTTGCGCGTCATGAGCGACCGATTCGAGAAGCGCGACCTGTGAGTGGCAGTTCAAACTCAGTGAGCGATGCTGAACCACAGAGCACTGCCAACACAACTTCACACGACAAGCAGATATACATGGCTGTGGACGCGGCGTCTGTGCTCTGCGATTCGCGCTTGCTCGCCCACGGAGGAAGCTTCTTCTCCCGTGCGGTCGCTGTGATCGCAGTTGAAACCTGTCGCGTGGTCATCGAGTGGCTCGTCAGCGGTCGTCCAGAAGCGCGAGGCTTTTGCCACTACCAACATACACACAGTCACAAGCACCACACAGTTAGCACTTCGCGACAGCAGTGAGGTTCGTGTCGCAATGGCTCGCGTACCCGTCGCGCAGCAGAGTCGCCCATGCCGCCGCCATCGTCTCCAGACGGCGGCGAGTTGCTCCACTGATCTCGCCTCGCGCTGTTCGCATGATCGCGCGCATGGCTACTCTCGCCACTCACTGCCCTGCTCTCCAGCTGGCGTGCGTGCTGCTCCCTCAGTCGCGCTTCTTCCTGGAGCTTCAGGCGCTGCTTCGTGAGCTGCATGTCGATCGCGACAACCTTAAGGTCGTCCAGCATCTGGTGGTACGCGAGCATCACGGCGTACTCGTTCTCCAGATCCACCAGCACCTACGCCGAACATTGATGCATAGTGACGTATATGAATATAGCTGTTGTACCGCACAGCTGAAAGCAACGGCGTCGAAGCGATGAGCACGACGCTCACCCACCTTCTGCACCTCGGGCGAGTTCACGCGCGCCGCGCACTGGCGCTTGACGGCCTGCAGCACGCGGCGGAACTCCGGGAGCCCGTTGTCGTAGTCGCCGAGCAGACAGAGCTCACGCGCGCGCAGCAGCTGGTGCTGCGTGTCGTCGGCCGCAGGACTCCGCGAGGTCGTTGTCGCCGTCGTCGTCGCCGCCGGAGGAGCCATCGTCCTTGCCATCGCCATGTTCGCTCGCGGTTGCTTTCAAACTTGCCGCCACGTTTTCCTCGATGTTCATTGGTCGAAATCCTCGAGTTTGGTGACGAATCATCTGTCGGGAAAAGCAAAATCGGCATTCATTGGCTTAAATATGTACATATCGACGAATCACAGCTACGCAAGGTTTTATATCGACAAGTGAGGTTTTGAAGTGTGATGCGAGCTGACTACCCGGTTCTCGAAGCGCGCAAACGCGAACACGTAGACGCGCTCGCGTCGACATCCAGCCGGACCGGGTAGTCATCTAGCGTCACACGTGTTCGCGCGTGTGAGCTCCAGCGCAGCTCAGACCGGACATCGCCAAAGTGGACGCCAAGGCAGCAGACAGCAAGGCAGAGAACAGCGCTCGTGCCCACGCACGCTCACACCTCACGAGAAGAACCGACACGAGAAGAAGAGATGGCGCTTCCGGAGCTGCAGATCGTCGCGGGCCTCGTGACCGCTCTCGCGATCGCGCTGGCGATGCTCGCGGTGCGCGTGATGTACCCGAAGAAGGTGGACGAGATCGACGAGTCGCTCGAGGCGATGATCAACGGCTTCGACTTTGAGCTCCCGGAGGAGGTCGAGATGTACCGCAAAACCAAGGAGGAGCACCCGGACGAGCCGGACGTGGTGTTCAACATGCTCTTCCGCCGCGCGGTCGCGGACATCCCGCTGATCCGCAAGATCCAGTCGGAGAGCGCGGGCATCCAGCGCCTGAAGAAGAACGACATCATCAAGGACGGCTCGTTCCTGAGCTACAAGTTCGCCGAGGAGATGATCAACGAGGAGATCAACGACGTGCGCAGAGAGGCAGAAGAGCTCAAGCCAGGTGCGTTTGTCGTGTCTGTCCTGCGCATTTGTGACGATGGGATATTAACGATGGTGTCGCATTGCTCGTGTTCGTGTGCGTCGCTATGCTTTGTGGCAGGCGAGGGATGGCCAGACAAGATCTTCCCACAAGCAGTGCAATTTATGAACCACATAGCCGAGCAGCAGATGGCAGCGCAGCGAAAGGCACAGGAGGAGCAGATGCAGGCGATGATGCAGGCGCAAGCCGCGATGGAAGCCCAGCAGGCGGCCGTGGAGGAGTAAGCGGCGAAGAACGTAGAAGAAGGAGGAGAAGGAGGTGGAGGTCGGCCGGTCCACTGTCACAGTCAGTTGTGGGTCGGTTCGCGTGGCTGACTGGCAGCAGCAGCTACAAGACGTGCGTGCGTGCGCGCGGCGATGGCTTGTTCATATTCATTTTTCGGTTGCTGCTCTCATAGATTGGGGTCCGGGCGTACGGCAGCAGGCGGCGCGTGCAGCAGCATGTTGACGCTGGCGATGTGCTGCTGCGTCGCTTCCTGCAGCTGCCGGATCATCGGCGGCGTTAAGTAATGAGGAGTGTCGTCCGTTCTGCTGTCCGCGTGTTGCTCTTGTGTTTGCTGCTCTGATCTGTTTCCGTTGCTGCCGCTCGTTGCCTGCGACGCCAGCCCCACGCTCCCATCGTTCATGCCGAAGCGAATGCCGATCTTCTGGAGCTCTTGGTGCGCGACCTCCTCGTTGAGCTGCCGCCGCACATACCTGAGCATGCGCTCGCGCGGCGTCGCGAACGCCCAGTCCGCGAACTCCAGCGCGCGATGGATGTACTCGCGCTGCGACGGCGGCGCAGCAGCGCACGTCGTTTGCCCCGCCGTCCCGTCTGCGAAGAAGAACGCGCAGCGCTCTCGGGTGGCGTCCACCTGCAGGATCGTGCGGTCCTGGAACACGACGCGCACTCGGCCGTCCGCGAACGCTCGGAACCGGCCGTGCTCGGTCTCGGCGGCTTCCACGATGACGGTGCTGTCGCTCGTCGTCTACAAACAGAAAGAAAGACACACGCACGTAGACCTGTAAGCGATCAGCAGTGGCCATCGCCATTCGCATCAGTGCACCGCACCTCGCTGTCCTCATCAGAGACCCCGTCGCGTATTGTGGCAATGGAGCTGCTCCCGCCGCCGCCATGCGACCGGAGTAGATCCATCGCATGGTTGCAGAGTGTCAACACGCTGGCGCTGGAGTCTGCACTACCGAAGAGCGTCGCAGGCGGGATCGTCTCGACCGTGAACTGCTGCTGCAGCTCGCCAGTCTCTCCGTACCAGCGGAAGAAGCCTCGCGTGCACTCGATGACGGTGTTCTGCTGAGCTAGCTGCACCTGGGACAATGTCGTGTGTTAAATCCATGAGCTGCAATGCGAGTCAATCGAGTCACGAGGGTCACGTACAATGACGGACGGTAGCACGTCTCGACCGGGCTTGCAGATGTAGAACGTCGCGCTCTCTGTCGCCTCCACGGCCACTCGCGCGTAGAGCTGTCGCGTTGGGCGGCTCGCGACGCGCAGCACGTCAGCGAGCGCCAGCGCGTCTTCGCCATCGCCTGCTGCTCTGCCGCCTTCGCCGTCGCCGCCGCTGCTGCTGTGAGAAGTCGACAGCGCTGCGAACGTCGGACGCGCGCTGAACGCAGAGTTTCCTGGCAGCAGGCTTGACGCAAACAGTCCGCTGGCTTCATCGGGTGTCAGCGCAAACTCGGATCCGTTCGGTTCGGACGCAGCTCGTCGCGCGTGCAGCAGCACCTGCACTGGGAATGCGAAGCATGGCGGCACGTGGTGCAGCGAGAACGTCTGGCGGATTGTCGCGTAGTAGGCGTGCGGGTCGCCGTCGTCCTCGTCTTGTCTGCGGTCACCTCTCAAATGGCTGTCAACAGTTGTCCTAGCTCGCACGACGTAGAAAACGTCGACGAGCGTCGCGCTCGGATGCAGACTGACGCGCGCGTTGCCTTCGATGGAGCGGATCTCAAAGCGCTGCGCTGCTGGGTCGAACAGCTTCGCCGTGCTGAACGCGCCAGTCGGCCATCTCGCGCGCAGTTGCTCGCTACTGCTGCTGCTGCTGCTGCCGCGCCGCCGCTGCCTTCGCACCAACGGAGGAGCTCCTCCCCTCTTGTCGCTATGATACAGAGATCGATGCACGTACGGCAAGAGCCCCGACGACGAGTTCGTCTGCCACGCGAAGCGGTTGCGCAGCTCAATGGTCTCGATCACCATCGCGCGGTGGCTCGAGAGCGCCGTGGGCGAGAGGTGGCGCGTCTGCGAGCCGTCCGGGTGTATGTAGGTGTATGTGTGGCCGGCGCGCTCGAGCACGATCGTGTGCGTCTCGTGCGTGTTCTTGCGGAAGCAGTTGACCGTCGTGCCATCCACGAGCAGCACGCCGCGCAGCTTCCGATGCGCACTGCGACGCGCGCTCGCGGGCATGGTCATGGCCGTCGTGGCGCGCACGAGCTCGGCTGCGCCGTCGCCGCCTGGAGCGCTGCTCATCATTGTTCGTGTGTTTTTGTTGTTTGGAAGTTGAGTGCTCCAGTTGCTTATCGAGAGGGAGGCAAATGTCCTGATTCGGAAACCAGCAAGTGCGAATGTATGATCAGATTGCTCAATAAGAGCGCGGTGTTGCGCATTGCGTGACAGCACACACTCATCAGCAGACGAACCGAGGAGCTCATCGAAGTCGTCAATCACTTGAAGATCCGACGCCGAGTGCGAACACGACGCTCGTCCGCATCCCCAGCACGCGCCGCCCGCAAGCGAGCAGCATGTCGACGCTCTTTACGAACGGCAAGATCTGGCAATGGAGCAGCGAGCCCACTGCCGCCTCAGCAGAGCGCCACTCGTTCGCCGAGTGGCTGCTCGTGGCGGAGGACGGCGCGATTGTCCAAGTGGGGTCTGGAAACAACGCGCCAGTCGCGGACCACACGGAAGACTTGGGCGGCGCGCTCGTGCTGCCCGGGCTCCACGACTCGCACATCCACGCGTACTACATGGGCGAGAGTGACGAGTTTCTCAACCTCACGGGCTGCACGTCCTTCGACGACTTTGCCGACCGCCTGCGCAAGTACGACGCCGCGTACCCGGAGAAAGCCTGGGTCGTGGGCTTCGGCTGGGAGCAGGACCAGCTCTCGTCGTCGGCGCGGTATCCGTCGCGCCACGACATCGACGCGGTGATCAAGGATCGGCCGGTGCTGCTGCACCGCGCGTGCTGGCACATCGCGGCGGTGAACACGAAGGCGCTGGAGATCGCTGGTGTCGATATCGCGCAGAAAGCGCATGTCGTCGAGTCGGGGACGATCGACACGGACGAGAACGGCGCGACTGGCATCCTGCGCGAGAACGTACGTGTAGTTGTTGTGGTATGCTTTTTCTTTCGGCGGTATGCTCCATTGCTTACGCAAGTCACTGCTATGTCGACTCTGTGCATGTTCAGGCTGTCAACCTCGTTGCGAAGCACACGCAGGAAGGCTCTGAAGGTACCGGTCATCATCGCGATGCGCTATTTCATGTGCGAGCTTGCTCGCTCAGAGGCTAAGCGACCCGCCATTCTGATACCATGCTGTCTTTTAGAAATCCGTACCAAGTACCTGACGAACGCGATGAACAAGTGCGCTCGCTACGGACTCACGGGTAGGTCGTGAGTGAGCACCAGTCAACGAGTGGTATGGATGCTATGACGTTTTGTCTAATCGCGAGATGTTCCTCGATCGCACGCAGGCATCCACACGAACGACCACAATGCGTGGCAGCTGTACTCGAAGATCCAGGAGACGAGCGGACTGCCGCTGCGCGTGTACATGACGCCGTCGATTGGCGAGCTCAAGGAGCCGGCGACGCCTCGTCCGGGCTCGAAAGTCGGCTTGCTGTCCTGCGACCGCATCAAGCTCTTCTCGGACGGCAGTCTCGGAGCGGTGCGCGTTTGGATTTGTACCAATCGGCACATCTGATCTGCTGCGATCTCTCTAACATTGTCGAGTCTAAAATGACGCGCAACAGGAAACTGCGGCCGTGCGCCAGCCGTACATCGGCACCGACAACCGCGGCATCCTGATGGAGAGCGACGAGAATCTCATCAAGCAGATCTCGGACGCGGATACGGCGGGCTTCCGCTTGGAAATCCACGCGATCGGTGCGTGTCTGGGTTGAAGAAGGCAAGCGTCGCGTGAGTTGCTGAACGTACAGAGTGGCTAACAGGCTTGCATGCACGCTGTGTTTGATGGACGCGAACAGGCGACCGCGCGGCTGAGCAAGTGCTCATGGCGCTCGAGAAGGCGAACGTCGGCGCCGAGAAGCGCGCGATCATCACGCACTGCCAGATCCTGGGCGAGGACCTGCTCGTGAAGATGAAGGAGCAGGGCGTGATCGCCAACATTCAGCCGTCATTCACGATCACGGACGCGTCGTTCGCGCGCAAGCGGCTCGCGGAGGACGTGATCGCGTACTCGTACTGCTGGAAGACGATGGTGCAGAGCGGGATCGTGTGCGCGGGCGGCAGCGACTCGCCGATCGAGACGTGCAACCCGTTCCAGGGCATCTACGACGCGATCTACCGCCACAAGCCCGGACAGCCGCAGGACGTGTTCCGCCCGGACGAGAAGCTCACGTTTGACGAGGCGCTGGAGATCTACACGAAGAACGGCGTGTTCGCCGCAATGGAGGAGAGCCGCCTGGGGCAGCTCGCGCCGGGTTTCCTCGCCGACTTTGTGGTGCTCCAGAGCGACGTCACGCAGGACCACGAAGCGCTGCTGCGCGCGGACCTGGTGAGGAGCGTGTATGTCAACGGCAAGAAGACGTTCTCGTTCGACCAGGAGGCGCAGGCGAGGGACCCGGCGTTCGACTTCTCACAGAGCTCGCTTCCGGGTAAGAACGGCCCGCACATCCGCATCTGCCGCTGCTGCTGCCGATAAAGCAGGCGCGCGGTGCTCGCGATAGCGGTGCACAGGAAAGAGAGAGAGAGAGAGAGAGAAAGAGAGCTGCAAGCCCCATATCCACATGACGAAAGCGGGCGATCGTTGGTGTCGCGTTGTTGGCCGGATGGATGCATTTTGCACTTTCTGCATCGTCAACGCTGGAGAAGTGTGGTCCACATGTGTGTTATGCGTTATGGAGCCAGTGTTTCTCAGATCTGGGAAAGAGGATGCGCGAGGACGCGACGCCTCTATTCCAGCGAATCACAGCGTGTCAGCACCGATGTCGCAGCCAATCAAGCGGACAGTCGCCGGACTCAGATCGGAGTCCCCCTCCGTCAGATCGAAAGAAAGAAAACGTTGAGGACGCATTGGGCTCCTATTTCAGCGAATCAGGGCGCTCGGATCTCCTTTTCAGCGAATGGAAGCCCCTTCCGAAGCGCACATAGACTGGGACGCGGGAGAGTGGAGGAGCTCAAAAAGAGCAGAGCCAAGAGCGGAGCAGAGCGAGAGCAGCGAGCGCAAGCGACCGGAAGAGCTCCAAAGCCCAAAGAGCCCCGTGCGCGCGTGTGGGTTCGTGCGTGCGTGCTCGTTGTTGTGCCCCTGCCCGCGTAATCCCAGCCCAGCCAGCAGCACGAACGACCGACCGGACGGACGGACGGACGGACGCCAACTCATTCGCCTCCCTCCTTCCTCCCTCCCCCCTCGCCCCCCTCCTCCCTCCCTTCCTCGTCCCCATGGAGGTCGTGGACAACCAGCAGAGCGACGCCGCGCTGCTGCGCAAGCCCGAGAGCCCCACGGGCACGAACGGCGCGACTGTGAGCGCAGCGGACGCGAAGAAAGAAGAGCACGCAGAGAAACAACAGCCTGGTGAGACGCCAGTGCCAGTGCCAGCGCAGCACACGAACGACGCAGCGGAGAGCGCCACTGCGACTGCTGCTGTCATAGAGCAAGAGGCCAGCGTCCCGACGGAGACAGAAGCGGTAGCGACGACGGTCGTCGTAGACGAGCACGTGGCGGAAACAGCGGCAGCTGCAACCACCGTTGAGACGACTGCGGTTGCTGTTGAGGTGATCGCGACGACGGAAGAGACGACAACGGTCGAGACTGTGACGGAGGCGGTGGAAGAGCAGACGAGCATTGTCACGAACGTTGCGGCCGCGCTTGCTGTCGCCGCATCGGAAGACGCGCTTGCTGTCGTCTCGCTGGACGACGACAGCGATGCCCACGACCTGCCGCTCGATCTCTCGGACCTCGTGCTCGAGGTGACGGACGACGACGACGAGAGCTTCGCGGACGCGCGCCAGGAGAACGACAACGACGACGATGAAGACGAAGACGACACGCTCGAGCACGAGCTGCAGGACTTTTACGCTGAGCGCAATAGCGCGCACGAGAAGCAGAGCCACGTGCCGACGACGATCTCGTACTCAGTGAACGAGATGGAGGTGATCACGAACCGCGGCGGACGCTCGGGCAGCCTGTCCAAGTTCCTCGATGACGCCGACACGTACCGCCGGCGCTCGCTGCAGTCGTACCCGGACGACCCGCTATTCGGCTCGTCGATTCATCACAAGAACATGAGCCTCGCGGCGTTCCTGGACATGGGCATCGACCCGATCCTCGAGATCCTCGAAGACACGGACTCGGACATCCGCCTGTGGCTCATGCAGCCGCAGACCGTCAAGGCTGTGCTCGCTGAGTTCATCACACCGCCGGTGCTGAGCGGCGAGCCGCACGAGGAGTACGGCTACTACAAGAAGCACTTTGTGTGCTCGGAGATCATCATGAAGCTCTACACGGGCGAAGAGGATCTGTACGAGTCGTTCTCGTCGGACTCGTCGTCCGGCTCGACCGCCACGAACGCTGTCTTTGGGTGCCAAGAGCCCGCGGACGTTGCGAAGTGGGAGCAGCTCTACTCGATCTTCGACAACCCGCAGCCCCTCGACGAGATGCAGCTGCTGTTCTTCAGCAAGGCGCTCGTGCGCCTGCACGACGGCTTTTGCCTCGAGGAGGGCTACGTGCCGAACGTGCTGCGCCGCTTCCTGCCGACCGTCGTGCCGCATCTCTACTCGAACACGATCAAGTACATGCTCACGCTCATCCTGCAGTCCTACGAGAGCGTGCATCCGATCACGGGCCGCAACGACGCGATGGAGATCGTCGCGCCGCTGCTTGCCGAGGCCACGCGCCTGAAGCTCGCGAACCCGCAGAACCCGCTGCTTGTGGAGAACACGTCGCACCTGATCGTCGACATGCTGCAGGCGAACCAGGCGGACCGTCTCGGCTCGTTCTGCCGCCGCGAGGGCGGCGTGTACCTGTCCAAGTACTTTGTGCGCGACCAGTTTGGCACGATCCGCGGCTTCGAGTCCATGACTCACGGCTACCACAACTTTCTGCAGTACATGCTGCTCGAGGAGCTCGGGAAGCACCCGGAGATCCTCGAGGAGCTCTTCAAGAACGCGCATCAGGAGCTCGTCGTGCTGCGCGAGAACAAGATCGGCGAAGCTTCGAGCTGTGAGTGCTTGCTGTCCATTCGCTCGTGTATACGCCGATGTGTGTATGCTAACGCTGCGGTGTGTGCTGTTGTGTGATGTGCAGCGTTAAATATTCACATGGCGACGGAACTGCTGCTGCTGTGCGCGAAGTACTACATCGAGGGCGGCTTTGACGGCGACAACCAGAGCGACGATGCGGCGCAGAAGGCGCGTGGTTCGTTCGGCTACGGCAACAACTGGTCAGCCGACCAGTTTGCGAGCTCGCCGCGCGAGTCGTCCACCGAGACGTCGATGTACAACCTCTCGTCGCTTGCGCACGGCAACGCGTTGTGGACGAGCGTGCTGCAAATCGCGCGCTCTACGGCAAACGACTTTGTGTCGAACTTCGACAAGGGTCTCGCGCCGTCGATCGAGATCTCGCTCGCCAAGTACCTGCACGCGCTCGTGGCGCTCAATGACGAAGACGTGAACGAGCAGCTCCACGAGAGCCGGCTGATCGCGACGTACTTCCGGATATTGGAGAAGCGCTCGAAGTTCGACATGCTGCTGATCCACGTCGTACCGGCGATCTCGTTCATCTTGCGCGACGCCGACGGCACGCGCGCGAAGAACTGTCCGCTCACGAAGGACCTCTTCGGCGCGGACGGGGTCGACGACGGCCACTGCGACACGATCATCGACTTGATCTTCAAGGCTAAGATCGAGATCCCGTCGCTGCGCATCTACTCGGCGGTCATCCACGACGTGATCGACGAAGTGTTTGCCTCGAACAGTCCGTCGCAAAACAACGCGCAGGTGCTCTTCCACTGTAAGCGCAACTCGGCGTGGGCGAAGCTCACTGGCCGCCGTCCGAGCAGCAAGAGCGACGCCAAGCGCGGCTCAGACACCAAGCGCGCGTCCGACGAGGGCGTCGCTGGCAACAGCAACAACCGACGAAGCTCGCTGCAGGAGAAGGAGCTGGCTGCGGTTGCCGAGTCGGCGACGAGCCCTGCGGCGGCTTTCGCTTCCACAGCCACTTCAGTGTCTGGCGCGCGTGTCTCGGATCCAGCGGAGGACGAGCGCATGAGCATCGTGGATGACAAGCAGAAGAGTCCTACGACAAGCGAGCCGGAGAAGGCCGAGAGCCCAACGACGTCGCCTGTCGCCGAGTCGACCGACCGCTCGTCGGGTGCGCGCAAGTCGACGCACTCGGACAAGTCATCGTCGTCGTCGCCAAAGGAGTCTGAGAAGGAGACGCCGCGCAAGTCGACGCACTACTTCAAGCAGGTGCTGCAGTCGCCCGTGTTCAAGAGCCCGATGCGACTCGGGTCCGTGATCAAGGTGCCGGAGAAGACGCCATCGCCCCAGGAGAACGGGGAGGGCGAGAACCAGAGCAACCAGGCGCCACCACAGCGCGGATCGTTTGCCTGGAACAACGTGTTCAAGAAGCTGCGCAACTCGTGGGTCGCGAACCACCACAGCGACAAGGCAGAGAAGAAGCTGCTCGCGCTGAGCAACGAGCCGTTCGCGAACCAGCCGATGGCGCCGCGCCAGACCGACGTGCTTGTCGTGGACACGTCGCGCGGCGACGACGTGACGAAGCTTGTGCACCACGACGCTGGTGTGCTTGTCACAGACGTGCCGGTATCTGCGGCGCACCATGCGTCGTCGTCTGACAAGAGCGGCGTGACGATGAACGTGATCACGTCCGGGTACATGTACAAGAACAAGTTTCCCGAGACGGGCCAGCGCCACGTGTGGGAGCGGTACTACTTTGTGCTGAATCGCCTCGAGGGCTCGCTGAGCTACTACATTAGCGAGGCGCACGCGAAGGACCGCACGTACGTGCGCGGCACGGCGCGACCGCTGAGCGTCTCGGAGGGCATCCCGGTGCACGCGAACGGCCACCACAGCGTGTATGGCTTCCAGATCAACACGCAGGGCCACGGCGCGTTCATGGTGCTCGTGGACTCGATCGACACGCGTCTTGTGTGGCTCACGGAGATTCTCGTGTGCGTGAGTGCGTCGAACCCGCAGCCGCCGAGCAGCAAGCGTCTGTCGCTCCTGGGCGAAGACGCACACCATCACAGCGGCGCCAACAGCAGCGGCGGCAGCAGCAGTAGCAGCAAGCTATACGGCAGCGGCGGTTTGAGCGCGCAGAAGTGGAACAAGTCGGAGATGAAGGAGCTCGTGGTGGAGTTCTACAAGAACCTCTTCGGGCCGAACCTCAAGTTCTCGACGCCGCTCGAGGCGCCAGCGTCGTTCTGGATGGAGGAGAAGATCGACCCCGTCGCCGAGGCGTGCGTGCTGAGCTCGAACCTGCCGGACTGCGTGCCGTACTGGGGCGAGTTCCACGGCTACAAACGGCTGTGCGACTACTGGAAGATCCGCGACGAGACGGTGGAGCGCAGCTCCGGCCGCGTGCTGCGCATCGTGGTCGACGAGGACGAGGAGACTGCCGTGGTGATGACGTCCACGACGTTCCGCATCCTGCGTAACAGCCAGACCGTGACGGAGGAGTCGTGTGACATCTTAAGTATGAGCGGCGGCAGCATCGTGAGCATCCACTGCACGTTCGACTCGTACCGCATCGCCGAAGCCTTCCGAAAGTGAGTGTCCTGCTCTTGGTTGACATTGTTGTGGGAGTCTTTGACATTGGTTCGATCCGGCTCCCACTTTTTCTGATGCTTTCTGACATGTTGCTGTGTTGTGTCGTGTGCGTTCTAGGGAGGGCATCAGCGCGTCGTAGAGCCACGGAGTCCACGTGACGAGATGGAGAGGACGAAGAGGAAGAAGGGGGTTTGCACAGAAGAATTGTTTTGCGTTTTTTATGATATTCTCGCTCCCAGGCGTAGAGGGAGATCTAGAGAAAGAGTCGCGAGAGAGAGAGAGAGAGAGAGAGAGAGAGAGAAGATAAAGAGGTGGGCTCTGCCTTAGCAGCGTGTGCGTGCTGTGTGTGCTGACCCGCCTCCCGAATGTGTGTTGTTGTGTGAGCCTCTCGTGTCTTGTACAATACAGATCAACCGGAACGATTTGTCTGTCTTTGACTTGTGTCCATGTGGCTTGTGCGCACTGCCACGCATGCTAAGAGCACTCAGTTTCTCTAGCCTCATTGAGGCACCACACACAGCTCCGGCCGCTGTTGCCGTGGCGTGTGTCAGCGCCGCTCAAGTCACACTGGTTCCCGAGGATTCCGTCCCATCGTGCCATCGCTACAGACGACACCAATGCGTCGTCCATTCATCACGCTTCATCGCTGCACGTTGTTGCAGCGGTGTCCAAACGTTTATGGATCCCTGCAGAACGTTTAATTTATGCTGCGACCATTGATTGAACGAAAAAGAAAGCGCGCGAAAACATTTCGACGAACCGGATCGGCTCCCGCGCAGACATTCCAGCCAATGGCACTGCGCGAAAAAGGTGCTGCGACCAAAAGGACCACAGAGCAACAGACACCAAGTGAACATGAGCTACGGAGGAGGCACCGCGCCGCGCGTGAACAAGAAGTCCATGAGCGCCTACATCGGCCGCACGGTGGCGCTCGTCGGCTCCGTCGAGAGCCACATACCCACGGCGGTGGTCCTGCGCACCTCTGTGCGTACTGCGTGCAGCATTCGTTTGCCCTCCCTCGTTTTTCTCCACGAAGCGTGACGTTTGTGAATGTTGCTGACTTGTGTGCGCGTGTGTTACAGGATGGCGGCATCGTGAACGTGAACCCGGCGCCAGGCAGTGACTACAGCAGGTGCGTGTGTGCGTGTATCATATCGCTCAAGCATGGCGAGCTTTGTTAACGTCTTCCCGCTTGCTGTTGTGCGGCATTCCTCTCCCCTTCCCCTTTATGGCTGCGCCTCCTCGTACGCAGCAAAGTCGTGGAAGTGATCGGCCGCGTCGTGGACAGCGAGACGATCCAGGAGTTCAAGGCAACGCTCTTCGGCGAGGACTTCGATCTCGAGACGTACGATCAGTTCGTGCAGCTCGCGCAGACCAAGTACCGCGCGCTCTTCGATTAGACAGACGCCGCCGATCGCATCCATCTACAGAAGCGCGACCCGACATGTGCTGTGTAAGTTATATCGACAACAAGAAGACGAAAGAGGCAAAGCCGGCGTTGTCGTCGGTTCGATCAGGAAATACAGAAACAAACACACATCACAGTCCGCTTGGCAATGGCGCGCCACTCGCATCTGCTGCTGTCTCTGCGTCGTCTGGTGTCAGCGTCTCGACTGCTGGTGGTGGGGGCTCAAAGTGCAGAATTGCCTCAGACAGCGGACGTGCGGGTCGCGGTGCTTGGACGTCGTTCACGGGCTTCTGCACGAGAAGCACGCGCTCGAACGGCGTGAAGACGGCTTTGTACAGGTGGAAGTGGCGGAAGTACGTGTGCGTCACGAAGTCCACGATCGCCGCGACCTCGAGCGGACTGAAGACGCCGACGCTGGGTTTTCCCACAGATGGACACAAGACACAAGAGCCGGCATCGCTGCAGTCAGCGCTATCGCTTGTATGCATGCGTATGTGAAGCCGCGGACCTCTTGGGCGACCGCTCGACGCTGTGCGCGAGTAGCAGCTGCTGGAAAAACGCAAAGCTGCTGACGAGATCCGTGCTGCTAGTCGCCACAAAGTCTCGCTCCATGAGCGTCTGGCACATGCCCAGCAGCACCGACGTCTGCCGGAGACTGAAGCTCTGCTGTCTGCAGAACGTGGACACGCGCATAGAGTCAAGGCAACGTGGGGGCTGTGGTGAGGGGTGTGCAGTTGTGCGGACGTATGCGGGTGGAGTGGATATGAGTAGTTGTGCACGTGGAAGCTGAGCAGAAACGCCTTCTTCTCGTCCGCAGGGTCCAGTTTCAGGATCGCCGCCAGGTCGCTGTGCCGAGTGCACA
The DNA here is from genome assembly GCA_023335995.1 of Globisporangium nagaii. Lineage (NCBI taxonomy): Eukaryota > Oomycota > Peronosporomycetes > Pythiales > Pythiaceae > Globisporangium > Globisporangium nagaii. The sequence goes on from JAADWH010000353.1 coordinate 17,567, forward strand.
CGAGAGCAGCGCACGCTACACATTAGACCCCTGGTTTCTGCAGGAGCTCTACAGCTCAGCAAGAGCGTGTAGCAGACGCACCGCTTGCATTCGTCCAGGCTGTGGCGGTCCGCGAGCAGCTCCAGCTCGCTCTCACTCGCGCGCTTCCACACGATCGCGTCGGTCTGCGCACATGGACAAAAGCAGCACGTTGAGACAGTTGTGATGAGCACTCGATGCACACGAACACAGTCGAGTGCCCTTGTCGCGTGCGCGAATTGGGTCGGCACACGCGCGCGCGCGCACCATGCTGGTGTCGGTCGTCGTGTGGGTCGTCGCGGCTCTTCAAGTGCGTTCAGCTGATCAAGTTGAGCAGGCAGGCGATTCGCATCTAGTAGGGCTAGATGATGGCATCGAGTACCTGCTATCTTCCACTAAGTGCGAGTAAGCCTCCGCAATCGATCAACCGACCCAAGCAGAAACTCACTGGAGTTTCAACTCCAGGTCGTCTTTCATGCCTCAGCATCGACCACACTCAGAATCCTGATCTCCAGAACAAGAGAGTTGCTTTTGAATATCTATCAGAAACCAAGTCGAGAAGCATTGCCATTCTGGACCCCGACTAGCTCACAAAACACAAAGCAAACACCGACTTCTGGAGCAAAGTGTCCTCGATGCCGACTCACCCATCATTTTTGGAAATGCAGCGCTGAATGGTGCTTGGTGTGTGGGGAGCTCATTTCGCCCTGAGAAACGCGTGACGCAGAAGCGGAAGCACACGTGACGACGCACTTGTCCCCTTCGCCCGCGATCCACCACCTCCCCTCGCCCACTCCTGCACCACCACCATGCGCCGCGCTGCCTCCTCCGCCGTCTCCGCGCCGATCCGCACGCTGTTGTGGCGCCGCCACGCGGCCTCGCTGCTACTGAGCGACTCGCGCGCCGCGTTGCTGAGCCGCTCAGCCCAGCTGCTCTCGTCGTCGCGCGGCTTCGCGACGCTGCCGGAAGGCGTCGAGGAGCTCACGATGCCCGCGCTGTCGCCGACGATGACGGTCGGTAACATCTCCACGTGGCTCAAGAAGGAGGGCGAGCAGCTGCAGGCGGGCGACGTGCTCTGCCAGATCGAGACGGACAAGGCGGTCGTGGACTACGAGATGCAGGACGAGGCCGTCTTGGCGCACATCGTGCTCCCCGAGGGCACGGCGGACATCCCTGTAGGCGGCGTCTTGGCGTACACGGTCGAGGACATGGCGACATACGAGAGTTTGCTCTCCAGCGGTGCGCTCAAGGCGCTCAAGGATGCACCGCCTGCCGCTGCTGCCGATTCCGGCGCCGACGCCGGCGCTGTCGCTCCAGCGGCTGACGCTGCGGCGCCAGCTTCCCCTGCTCCTACCGAGTCTGCCACCCACGCCGGCCGCCATCCGCTGATCAAGTTCCTTGGCAAGCGCTCGCTGCTCGCTGAGACGCAAGACGCCACGCCTGCTCCTGCCTCTGCCTCTGCCTCTGCTTCTGCGGCGCCTTCGTCTGCGCCAGTTGCTCCTGCGTCTTCCACGCAAGCGCCGACTCTAGAAGCGCCTGCGAGCGGCGGGGACAACTTCACGGACATCGCGCTGTCGAACATGCGCAAGATCATCGCGAAGCGCCTGACGGCGTCCAAGGTGACGGTGCCGCACCACTACTCGAGCATCGACTGCGAGATCGACGCGATCATGGCACTGCGCCAACAGCTCAAGTCGGTGCACAGCGTCAAGGTGTCGCTCAACGACTTCATCATCAAGGCTGTGGCGCTCGCGCTGCGCGATGTGCCGGAGGCGAACTGCTACTTCGACGTGAAGACCCAAGCCGTGCAGCCGAACGCGTCGGTGGACATCTCGGTGGCCGTGGCGACTGCTGCGGGGCTCATCACGCCGATCGTGCCCAAGGTGGACACGCTCGGTCTCAGCGGCGTGAACAGTATATTTATGGAGCTGGTCGCTCGCGCGCGCCAGAACAAGCTCAAGCCCGAGGAGTTCCAGGGCGGCTCGTTCACGATCTCGAACCTCGGCAGCTTCGGCATCGACGGGTTCACGGCCGTAATCAACTCGCCGCAGACGTGCATCATGGCGATCGGCCGCGGTCGCAAGGAGGTGCTGCCGCCGCTCACGATCGTCGACGGCGTGGACCCGGAGCCGCGCGTGGCCACGCTCATGAACGTCACGCTCTCGTCCGACCGCCGAGTGGTGGATGACGTCGTCTCGGGCCAGTTCCTCCAGGTTTTCAAGAGCTACATGGAGAACCCGGCGCTGATGGTTTTGTAGACAGCGAGAGTCCGAGAGCGACGTGTTTGTTGATCGCACAGCCACATGTCGCGCCAGCTCCACGGCGCAGCGAAGAACAAGAGCAGGAGAGACAGTAAAAGAACCGCAATCCAAACGCCACAGGCGCACGCTTGGCTACTTGCTCTTGCTGCTGGATGAAGGCGACAGAGGTGCATGAAACACGCGGATCCGCGCGCTGTGCTGATGAGGTGTTGTGCTGGAAATAGCAGAAGAGTGAGGACCGAGGGCTATTCCTGAGCTGTTCAAAAATTTCGACGCCGCCAGCGAGAGTCTTATGCGCATGCGCCTGCGTGATGGCGCTGCTCTCTGGCGCTGCCTCGCTCGTCCATCAGAGCTCAATCCGTCTCATTCCGGTGCAGACGCTCAGACTCACACAGCGAGGTGCCTCTAGACAGCAGCCTTGCCATCGTCAGACAGCATGAGCTCCATCCAGCGAAATGAGAACCCGGAGGACGTGTTTGAAGTGCTCGAGCGCCTGGGCGAAGGGTGCGTGCGTCTCGGAGTCTATCTATCTGGTATTCCCCACTGCTCCTGATGCTAATAGTGTGTGTGCTCGCTCGCCGGTTGCTAGCTCCTACGGCAAGGTGTACAAGGCTGTGGCAAAGGACACGGCGGACGTCGTGGCACTCAAGATCGTGTCCCTCGAGGGCGACGAGAAGGACTTTGGGGAGCTCACGCGCGAGATCCGCATCCTCGAGGCGTGCGGCGCGAGCCCCTTCGTGGTGCAGTACTTCGGTAGCTTCCTCTACGACGCGCAGCTCTGGATCGCCATGGAGTACTGCGCCGCGGGCTCTATCGCCGACCTCATCGCGCTGAGGCGTCGCTGTCTGGGCGAGCGCGAGATCGCGGCCATTTGCGCCAACGTGACGCTGGGTCTCTCGTACCTGCACGCGAACCGCAGCATCCACCGGGACATCAAAGCCGGTAACATCCTGCTGGCGTCCAACGGCGTCGCCAAGCTCGCGGACTTCGGCGTCTCGGCGCAGCTCACGAACACGATCAACAAGCGCAAGACCGTGATCGGCACGCCGTTCTGGATGGCGCCAGAGGTGATCCAGGAGTCGCAGTATGACGGCAAGGCCGATATCTGGTCGCTCGGCATCACGGCCATCGAGATGGCCGAGGGCGAGCCGCCACTCGCGCAGATGCACCCGATGCGCGCGATCTTCATGATCCCGAACCGCGCGCCGCCGACACTGAGCCAGCCGGAGCACTTCTCGCCTCTCTTCAACGACTTCCTGGCCACGTGCCTGCAAAAGGATCCGACCAAGCGGCCGTCCGCCGACGAGCTGCTGCGCCACGCATTCGTCAAGCGCGAAGTGGACAAGCTCACCCAGCAGCTGCAGGGCTCGAACGGCGGCGCTGGCGGGCTGGCGATCCTACAGGAGCTCGTGGACCAGAGCCTGGAGCTCGTGGCCGAGGCGCGCGAGGTGAATCTCCAGGACGAGTACGAGTACCGCAGCGCGGCCACGGGCAGACTCGACGGCTCGCTCTCGGTCGCAGACGTGAGCACGATGCTCAAGAGCAGCGGCTCCATGGTGCGCATGGGCGGCCACGCGTCCGTGCGGCGCTCCTTCCAGCACGGTAATGCCGACAGTGAGGCTGCGACTGCCAACTGCGGTACGATGGTGTTCTGCGGCAGCAAGGGCGACGCTGGCGACGCTGGCGACGAAGAGCAAGACTCGGAGTCGTACTTCGACGCCCGTGAGCGCCGCGACACGAGCGATCTGTACGGCACGATGGTGCCCGTGGCTCCAGCCTCAACCAGCAGGATGGCGTCGTCGTCCAAGCTTCCACCAGCAGCCCCCATGCTGAACGTGTCGTCCGGGACGATGGTCTCCTTTGGCTCTCCCGAGAAGAACAGTGACACGCTCAGGTCGCTCGATGGTGACGACAACGACGACTGCGGCGTCACGCGCGAGAGCGAGAAGGAGGATTCGGACGAGCCGTCGTTCATGAAGTACTTTCGCCAGAGCAGAGGCGGTGACTCGCTCCAAAAAGCCACCGCCACGATCCGTCCTGCTGCGCACAATGACAGTGAGGACGAGAACCCCGCAGGCTCAGCTGAGACGATGAAGCCCAGCGTCAGCGCCAGCATGAGCATGATCATCCGCCAGCAGCTGCAAGAGCTCGAGACGCAGTTCAGGCGCGAGCAGCAGGAGCTCACGCGGCGCTTCGAGAAGCAGCGCGCATTGCTGGAGCAGCAACTGCACGACCAGAAAGAGCAGGAGCTCGTAGTGTAGCCATCTGAGAAGAACCCCATTCCTTATCAATCTCCTCATCTACATAATGGAACACAATATTCGACCCACACGCGTTACTCTTGCGCTCTTAGGCGTCCAGCGTCATGACGTTCGCGCCGCCGACGTTCTCAAACTGCGCAATGTCCGCGTGGCCGTCGAAGAGCTCGCCGCCAGCACCCAGCGCCTTGCCTGTCGCGTCATAGGACGCCGCCGCGCGACCCGCAAGCCGCACTTTGCAGCTCAGCAACTTGAACAGACTCTCGAACTGCTCGCGCTGCGCGTTGTGGTCCGCCGTGTTGCTCTTGAGCGTCTTCTGCTGCTTGCGCAGCTCCTTCGTGAGGCTCTCTTGCTGCGCCACCTTGTGCTTGTAGAGCTCCTGGAAGGACTTGATGTCGCGCAGCAGGCGCCGGCCGCCCTCACCCTTCTCGAATGCCATCTCCTGCTCGATCTTGTCGACTTTAGCCTGCTCGATCTGCAGCAGGCAGTGCAGCAGGTGGTACTGGGACTCCTCGCGCAGACAGTCGTCCTGGAATGCCCCGCACTCCTGCTCGAGCTTGATGCGCTCGGTCTCGAGCCCCACGGCTGTGTTGTCATACTGCCCTTTCTTCTCCAGGTAGCTCTGCTCCATCTCCTGGTACCGCTGGCGCACGGACCGGAGCTCCTTGATCTGCGGCGCGAGCTGATTCTTGCGCTCCTTGAGTGTCTGGTTGATGTCCGTGACGATGCGTGAGATCTCCTCGAGCGTCTCGCCCTTGAGCTTGTTCACCTGCGCGTTCATCTCCGAGACGCTGTCGAGCTTCTCCTGCGTGTCGAGGAAGCCCGAGACACCCTTCTTGGCCTCGAGGTCGCGGAGGAAGCCCTCGAGATCCGCGTCCTTGCTCTTCAGCAGCTGCTCCGTGCGGTGCAGCACGACGCTCTCGGCCGTGAGCTCCGCGAGCTCCACCTTCACCTTCTTGTACTGGTTCGTCTTGTTGCGCAGCGAGTTGGCGTACTGCTTGAACTCGTCGCGGGTCATGAACTTGGAGCCTGAGAGCTCCGACATCTTCGCCTCGAGCTCCTCGAGCTGCTTCTGCAGCTTGCCTTTCTCAGACCGTAGCGCGTCGAGCTCGTCTTCTTTGCCCGCCAGCTTCTTCACCTGCACGCTCGCGTGCTGCCGGAAGACGCCGAGCTTGTCGTCGCCCGCAGTCTTCTGCACCTCGGCGATCTGCGCCTGGAAGTGCAACACCGAGCTCTTGAGGCTCGCGATCTCGTCCTCCATGTCCGCGATGTCGGCCTCGGTCTTCGACGGCTCGCTCAGCGCGCGCTCGAGACGCTGCAGGTTATCCTGCTGCAGCTTGAACTCCTGCGGGAACTTGACCATGAGGATGTCACGATTGCGCTCCACTTGGCTCTTCAGGTGCTCAAAGAGCTGCTCTGGCGGCGTGTCGTGGCTCAGCGACCCGCGCAAATCCATGAGCCGCTGCTCGCATTCGCGCGACCGCTTCTCCACGAGCGTGAGCGACATCATCTGGTCGCGCTTGCGCTCCGCGAGTTTTGCTTGCTCCTCTTGCTCCTTGCGCAGCGCGCTCGTGGCCTCGAGGATGTCCTTGAAGCCACTCTCGCTCGCGGTCTTCTTCTTGAGGTTGCCGATCTTCTCCTGCAGCTGCTGCGCCTCTTCCTCGAGCTGCGTGATCTCCTTGCGCAGCTCGCCCGGCCGGGTCTTGGAGCTTCGCAGCTGGTCCACTTCTTTGTGCACGGCCTTGAACTGCTCCTGTAGCTGCTTGTAGTGTTCGTACATGCCGTTAAGCGCTGCTCAAGAGAAAGAGAGGCAAAGAGATCCACAGCCATGTCAGCTCAGTCGATCCGTGGCGAGCAGCCAGCCACAACTGCACAGACGCAGATAACAAGCTACAGACACGCACTCTCGTTGCCAAAGTACTCCTGCGGCACGTTGAGCGGCGCGAGGAAGCGACCGAGGTACGCGCGCTTCTTGTGACCCGCGAGGTTCTTGAGCGCCCAGTGCAGGATCGGGTAGAGCACCTGCCGGTCGCCGTGGACGAGCGCGTCGCGGAAGCCCTCGATGTCGCGCGGCAGCGGGAACTTGAGCAGCTGCAGGAACTCGAGGTACCGGTACGCACGCTGCTCGTCCGCCTCGCTGCGCAGGTCCACATTGTGCTTCGCGTCGATCTCCGTAAAGACCTCGTTGAGGATCTGCAGCAGCTCAAAGTTGCTCTTCTCGTCGAACGCCACAAGTGTCAGTCCGAGGCGGAACGGCTCCTTGTTCAGCTGCTCAACGATCAGCTGCAGCTCGCTCATGCTGCTGGGTGGGCGGGTGTGACGTGGGTGGTGAGGCTGCTGTCGTGGGCTTCTGGAGCTTCTGGAGTGAAGAGCCGTGGCTGAAGAGCCGATGGATGGGGTCACTTGAAGCTGACGCTTCACTATTGTGAAGCGTCACCGCTCACAATTGGGAACGGCCCTGTATTATAGGAGACCTAATCGATGGGGGGAAGTGCCTAACTTGTTTATAAGTTGGGCCGGACTTCTCTTCTGCCAGAAGGAACTTTCCAGCGTCATACTAATCTACACATGCAGTCAAGGCTCTTACATACCCTAGAACGGAGATTTAGCAAGTATGGATACGATACGGATGAGCGAGTTGCGGAGCTCGGTGTCTTCTGCAGCGATGACGCGATGGAGAGCGTGGCGGAGGTGGATGCGGAGGCGGTTGTCGACCAGGTGCCACTGGGCTCGAGGCTCGGGCGGTTCTTCCTGCTGATGCTTGCGGAGGTTCCGGTTCTGCCAGAGGAGCGAGAAGATGATGCTGCGGGTGATGTTCCACGCCAAGAGGACGCCGCGACTGTGTCGCTGCCATCGATGCTTGAGTGAGAGATCGAGTCCGAGACTCTGAGACCTGCTGGGTTTGTGGCAGAAAAAAATTGATTTTTGGGTATAGGTAATCTGATCTGTTTCTTGTGAGTGCTGGTTCGCAAATCGCGAATGATGGTTCTAAATCGAGGGTGAGTGATAGTCGAGCAGCTCGACTTCGCGAGAGACGAGTCATTGCAGAAATGGGTTCCTCCCACTCGATCCCCGCCGACGCCACTCCCGCCGCTGCCGTTGATGAACACGCCGGTGTCGTCGTGCTGACCAACAGGATACTCTGGGAATGCATCACCGCGTGCATGTCCGGGTATCCGCTCGCCGTCTACAACTTCTACCGCATCCACAAATTCCGAGTGCCGATGCAGTTGACGTATGACAAGAACCTCGGGTATTTTAAATGCTCGCTCCCGCACCTCGCGATCACAGCCAACGACTGCGAGATGCTGCGCGTGTTGCACAGGCTCTCCAGACTCCCAGAGCACCAGACGGACGTGAAGCTGCTCTTCGTGCGAGCGATGCGCTGCGCCGTGCTCTACAAGAACGTGGAGGCCCTCGAGTGCCTCAACAAGCTCTCGAGTGAAGACGGCGACGGAATTGAACAGGACTTCGACTGGAAATCATGGGGTCCACGTCTGGCGAACTTCGCCTCGATGCAAGCTAACCCTGATCTGCGAGTGGTCGAGTGGCTGTACACGCACCTCCCGCCGCCAGCTCGAGCGTACCCACGTCGGCTTCGAGACATTCGCTTCAACGCGGCGAGAGGCAATCTCGACGTCGTTCGCTGCATCCTCGC